>WTSP01007056.1:0-50827 GCA_025331215.1 Actenoides lindsayi | reverse complement strand
ATAAAAAAGCAAAAAACCAAACACCTGTCCTGATTTATTTTTTTTTATTTTATTTGTTAAAACATGAAAAAAAATGTTTTAGACAAAGAGGCCACTTCTGGAAAATAATACTTTTAGTTGAATCAGGAGAAGACTAGTTAAAATCACATAGGTTTTGCATTTTAAAAAAAGGAAAGCACTAGTATCAGTTATTGGCACTGAGTTACTATTTACAATGAACAGAGGTCTTGCAGTTTACATAACATCAATACAATGCAGTTTTGGAGTCTTTGATTAAGAAAAAACAAGTGTTTTTCTCCTTTTCATCCAGGACATTCAGATTATTAGGACAAGTGGTCATAGGCAAGGGCTTCAGAAGTTCCCAGCTTCAGCCCCCCCTGTGCATGACGGTGCTGGAAGATGTTGCACTCTGGAGAAGCCAATCACAGAGTTGGAAGCTGAAGGGCAGGTGGGGCAGGGCTGAGAAACACCTGATAATTCATGACAGTGTCTGAAGACCAGGGATTTACAGGTTGTCACCGGGCTGGTACTGGGGTTCTGTTGCAGTGAAGTAGTCTTCAAGGAAACCCTGCAAATATTCAAAAGTTGGACGCTCCTCTGGGTCTTTTTTCCAGCAGTGGATCATAAGCTCGTGCAAGGAGATGGGACAGTCCTGAGGACATGGCATCCGATAACCACGTTCTACTTGCTCCAAGACTTCACGGTTATTCATGCCTGTAAAGGGCAGAACAAATACACACTGTTAAATTACAGGAAAATTAACCTGAGTGTAATTGTATCTACAACGCGTATGGTTTTCTCAATCATACTATTTTTTTTTTTGCTTCAGACAAGCAAAACAAAATGACCCCAGTTTCCTGTTTCAGCTCTTCATCTACTGCAAGGTAACCCAGATTATTTTCTTTCTCAGGAGAGGGTTTCAGGATCCAGTGATGAATAAAACGCTGCTCCCATGGTTACCCTCTTATCTTAATCACAATGGGCAGGATTTGGTACTTTCCCTCGCCAATAATAGTAGTTGTGAAATATATTATGTGAAGTGGTTGAGGAAACTAAATGCATTACAAATACTGTTCAAAATTCTAGAAATGAAGATGAATTTCTGAAACCCTCACACTGAGTGTGGGCCTTTCTTGAAATACTTGTGAGGTCATGATGCAGAGACAAGACAAAGTCTGCTACTTTGGACTACCAGTGATGTCCAGCAGCATTACCTTCAACATCAGTTCAGAAGCCTACTGCTCCTGCTCATCTGCACTCCCTTGGTCTGCGCTAACTGGCATTGTGTCTACCATATTCCATTACACCATCCCAACCAAGATAAGAACAAAGTTCAGTAATTCCTTTAGCTTTTTAACAGTACCAAAGGTATATACCACTGGCATGCAGAAGTATTTCAGAGAAAGTGTGCACGCTGATTGCAAGCTTTGTGGCTTGACAGTTGGCAAGCCCTGCCCAAGTCCTCTGCTGAAAAACATCTGCAGGTTTCACTCCCCTAATGTAGTGGGTCCTGCCAAGCAGGTATGCAGGAGAACTAGTAGGGACACTTCAGTTTGTCTATGATCAAAGCTAGAAACGAGCACCTTGATGTTGCTCTTTCTGTTAGCTTATCCTCCCCATGGCTCCTGTGACACCATCCTTGCCTGGGTCTCCTCCACTCTGTTCTTCCAGGGTGTCCTCTTGACGAATTTTCTTGTCCCACCTTTAGGACCAATGGGATTGTCTCTACATCATATTTTCACAAACTTACTTGTGAGAAACAATTCAAACATCTTCTTCAATACAGATTCATTGGTCCACATCTTGACTAGTGGGAATAATATCCTTACACTGTGTAGCATTTAGGCTGGTAACTTGGATTTGGTCCTTACTCTGTGTCCTCATATCATGGCTGTGTTTAATTCTTAAAGGTGTTTTGAAAGCAGCATCTGCAAGATACAGCCTTTCCTGACTATCGACATCTAGATTCTCATCTCATGTTAGGAATATGAAACACCTTCTCCTTTTATTTTGACAGGGTGATTTCCTCCTGCTAATATTTGTTTGCAGTGTCTCTGCAAGGATCATTTTCCCAGCCTGTTACTGTAACCACCCATTGCATGGTCTTGCCACTTACTCCTTGTTGCTTGCTATGCAAAATACCAGCTGCTTGTCTTTGTTTTCAAAGCCTCACTAGAGTTTAGACTTTTGTTTGGCTGTGCCCTGGTCGATTCACAGTTCTGGTTAGCTTGCTGCAACACCTTCGATTTTCAAACAAGCACAGAGGTGCTGTTTCTTATACTGCATGTACGCATGGAGAAACCTCCCCAGAAAACTGCCTCATCCTCCTACAAACCTCTCCTTACCCTTCCCTTTAGCAGTGATAATTGCAAAAAGAAAGGTTAGATCACTGATTTACAGCATTTCCTAACCTGCAGACCAACACTTGAGCATTAGTTTGTGTTTATCACCTGCATCCATCCATCCACTGTATTTTTGGTGTTAGAAGTTTATGAATAGGTGCGATCACTTTGTATGGCACCTAAAGTGGTTCTTGGTTAGGACGCCATAGGATGATGAAAAGTAGAGCAATAATGGTCCTCTGCAGACATCAGACTCTGCATAGAGTTAAGGTTCTCCTATATTATTGACTTCAAACTGATGATTTTAGGTCACACAGGCTCACAACAAGCCAGAAAAGCTTGCCACACATTGAACAAACATTTGGGTGTTCCTCATTATCCAACAAGAACATTTTCATACATATTCTACTTTTTTATTAAATTACAAAACAACACTTGTGGTCTGTTAGTCATCACCAACCCAAAGGTAGCATCAACCCAAAATTCTTGGCCTTGCTGTTTTCAAGATGCTACAAGAAAAAAATGGGCATTTTGCTTATATTGTGTTCTCAATATTAGTTTTTTTAATTTGTGTTTTGAACAAAAATCTGCACCTTTTCTTCATATCCTTATCTTTGAATCATCTGAATTACCTCATGTTTTGGGGTAAGAACTGCTGTGCATTGCTTCCCTTACATATTAAAGGTTATGAAAGTAAGTGTTACTAGTAACTTATCTATTGTATATACCTAAACTACAAACTGCATTCTCTGTTTTTATTTGGCAGTACTCCTTTAAATACAACATGGGTAGAAGCAACAGCAGCAGAAAAGCTCCTTCCCAACTGATTTGTTATTCTAAGATATCAAATGTTTGGTATTTTTATCCAGTGCATTACTCTGAAAGCACACTCTGAAACTTGATAACAAACTGTATGCTGGAAGAAAAACCCCGGGGGGGGGGGAATATAAACAGCTCCTCACTTCCCTTTCTAAAAAAAAAAAAAACAAAGGAAAAAAACCCCAAAACATAAAAGATACATTGCTGTCTAAAATCACAGTCTTTTTTTGTCCCTGGAAAGTCAGTCAAGTCAGGTTTTCTCATCACGATATAATCCAGGAAAATTCCCTTCTTTTCCTTTCTCCTTTCCCCTCCCTCCCAGTAAAACCCAGATATGAAACTAAACCAAGTAATCCTCATGTTCCTTATTGGAATTCATATATCCAGCAAGGACTGCAGCACCTAGGATTTGCCAAAGAAATTATGTCAGTTTTGAAGTGCACTGCTAATTTAAAAGAGGACTTTCAGTTTTGCTTTTTTTTTTAAACCAATTGGATTACTAGTCAAATTTGTAAGTATAGCAGTATTTCAGGTATACTTTTTACCTCTTAAAAGGCCTATTTATGTTTACAATCCCATTATCTAGACTCGCTTATCTTATCCTACAAGTTTTAGTGTTTCTCTTTTGATAGCAGGAGCCTGTTGTATCTGCACTTCTAACACTACAGAGAGAATATGTGAGCAGTATGTACAACTCTACTCTCCTAATGAATACCCAAGAGTTTCAACTCTTTTAGTAAATAATAAATGAAATTCTGCTTTCCGTACAATTCTAGACCCCTTAAAAGTTTATCTTAAAAACCTTAAATCTGTGGAATAAAATACTCAGCAATATTCTTCTGCAGACTGCAGCTATTTCATCTGCCTGAAAAATCCGTTTGTGCTCATGATGTTTCTAGAATTACTATTCGGACCAAGAAGGAAACATCCAATTTCAGAAAGATGGCTTTTCCATTAGCTTTTTATTCCCTGAGAAGATAAAAAATGAAATAACCTCCCACTATCCTGCTTTATTAGTGAAACCTCCAATAATCTTAGGATGCCACAAGATATGGCTACTTTAATGCTCAATACAATAAACTCTACAGCCCATATGGAGTAGGGAAAGAAACATAATGCTGCTTGATGTTTCCTAGAAAAGCTGCAGTAGTCAGTTACTGTGACATAAAAGAGGATGTAAAGTTTTCAGCTGTGGCTAAAGAAAACACTGGGAATTGCTCTGGAGTGCTCTGAGGAGCTTCATGAGATGGAGCAGAGCAGATGTGCAAATAGCACAGATCTGGGCAATGCTGTTCTTCAAGAAAACAGGAAACATTACTGTGCTAGGCCGCATCCTCACATCCAAAGCAAATAAGCTGTATAGATTACTTCGGTCAGTATGAAGTCCAGTGTGGACAGTGATGGTTTTAAACCATTTTTTTCTTGCTTTATTATGTTGGACCGATAATTGTGCTCCTTAAGTACCCACTATATGCTTTCAGACCAATGATTAAACTAATACAGACACAAGTGCTCAAAGCAGGACTCTTAAAGCAACAGCTCAGCTGCCATCCATCCCCAGAAATTTTATTATTCTTCAAGAACCCAGAGCTGTGCCTCTGCTCATGTTATGTAGTTCCTCAGACATGGACATGCTGGCCCTTCTCTAATAGAGTTGAGAAGGTAAAATTGTGTAGTCCTCCAGAGGGGCTGGATCACATTGACATTTAGAGCACGCTCTCAAAAGAGAGAGGTACAATGGAGACAAGTTGATCTTGGGGTTTTGTTCAGTTTAATCTAGAAGAAGAATTTCCATGGACAGTGCCAAAGAAAAGCCAGAGTTGACAGTATAGTGATGGGATACGGGACTTATGCAGTGAGATTGTTCCAATAGTGCACTGAAAGGAGTGGAAAAGCTACTCCTAAAGGAAGACAACCTTTGAAGAATAATGCTGTTCTTACTGAGTACAATATGAACCTAGATATTTTTGTGAGAAAGTAGTAACAAGTTTTAAAAATTTGGAACTCATGCCACTTCATTTAGAAATTAAGGTTTGAAAACCCTCAACAACTCCTCATCCTCAAAACACCCACAAAGCTAGGCTATCATTATCTGTTGTTGTTTCGGGGTTTTTTTTTTTCGTTTATTTGGTTTGGTTTTTTAAAATCAGTTATAATTTGCTAGATATAAGAGATGCAACTTTGAGCTACAGCATTTGTGAGCAGAACTTTTCTGCTTAAAAAGAAGCCCACCTGAGCTTATCTGTGCTATGTGCAGAGTATGCATCTCTCTCAGCTCCTTATCCACATCCATGATGATGGTCGATCGGTACACACACAAATGCCAACTCACTGATGTGTATGTGGCCCCAGTGTGCCATGTGCTCTCTGGCACTGGTGGCTCAGCTTCCCCCACGGATGAGGAGGCTGAACACAGCTCCCCAGGGACTGCAGAGCTGCTTAGAGCCCAAACTTAGAAGACTTGCCTGGCTGGAGGCAGCAATGTGGATACCATCATGGTGGCTGTCAGACTAGACATAAAATGTAAATGCCCTTGATGTGACAAGTGCAGCAGAAAGCAGAAGGAGCAAGTTCAGAGGTGCTTGTTTAGTGCAGCTGAGATTTTTTTGCCTGTACAAAAGGCAACATGTTAAAAACCCCCAAAATCTCTGACCACTGCTAGAGAATGCAGCCTCCTACTCTTGAGCCCCATTAAAAAAAAAGCAAAACTAAGATCCAAGGAGAATTTGTGAAAGGGGAAAGAAACAGACACTGAAAAAGGTTGAATATACAGACTATTTTTTAAACATACCTGATTTTTATCTCCCCACTCTGATAGTGGAAATTGAACATCAATGCCCAGAAAGACTGTGAAAGTTGTTTATTTCAATCTGTTGCCTTGTGAAATGAATGGGGAAAACATTAGGGGAGGCTAGTAAAAGCACTAAAAATGTAGTTATCGTAGTGGTCCATTCTATCCATCGACAGAGAAATAGGATCAGTTGAAGGATAAAGATAAGGACACTTGTCAAAAAAACCAGTCTTGCTTGTGGGATCTATAGGGTCTGGAGCAAGGCTTGTTTATGAACTCTAGCCTGATCTTTATCTCTGATAGCAAAATCTTTACTGCTCACATGCCCCACCACTGCTCCAGCCTCTCTTCCAAAATGGGGCATCAGGACAGGAACTGGTTAAAATTCTGGGGGACAATGAATGCCAAGTCCTGTTCCATACAGTCTGTTCTCCTCCTATATACTTCCTGCCTTTTCCTTCTGTCCTCCTCGTTGTGCTTCTCCCTCCTTCTACACAAGCTTAAAACAATCCCTGGGTCTCCAAGGCATGAGGTACAGTGCCCCGCTAGCATGGTTATCACCATGGGATTGTGGTGTGTGCTATAAATAACCTCTCCAGGCACTAAGATCTTGCCAAGCAAGAAAGCAATCCCTTTGTCTGAGGGCATCTCACAGAATCACAGGAATCACAGAATGGTTTGGGTTGGAAGGGACCTTTGAAGATCATCTAGTCCAATCCCTCCCTGCCATGGGCAGGGACATCTTTCACTAGATCTAGTTGCTCATCCAGCCTGACCTTCGAATGATGAGGCACCCACATCTCCTTGCTCCCCCTGGCCTGCTACAAGCTGTAAGCAGGAACATTGAGACAACATGCCCACAACTATTTCAGAAATTGGGTATTATAGCAAAGTGACAGCTCCATGACCCTCACTGTTTCAAGGCTGACCCTTTCCAGAGCTAGCAAATCCACATGCCCTGGGTGCCAAAGTGGATGTCAGTGTCTACAAACTGCATTGTCTCACTATAGCTTGTCTACTTGGGTGAGGAGGGCTGAGTCTTGCCTCTCAGGGTGGTTGAACTCCCATCTTTTCCTTCTCACACAAGCCATGCCACTATGGCAGTAAAAGCCTTGTGGGAGCATCTGAACCCCATTCCCTGCCTGAGACAGGGACCTAAATTCATGAAGCTTTATCCTTCCAGCAGGTCCTTCCTCTCCCCAGCATGAAGCAGGAGATGGACGATCCTGGAAAATAGAGACTCCTCTGAGGAGTTCAAGAGGTTTATCACCTTGGGAAGCCTGAGCCCTCTTTTCAACCCACATGCAAATACAGACCTTTGTGAGAAGGCTCCAGTTCCCTTCCACCCCTGCCCTAGCCTACAAAAGCCTTCCCAGTTAGGGTCTGTGGAATGAGACTGAATAGAAATCTCTAAAGACTTTGGAAACTCAAATTTAAAATAGAGGTTGCCCTTAAGTAAAACTGACAAAGAGGGGAGTGATGGTGATCATGAGACTGATTAAGACTTCCTGGCTGAGCAGGGTGGGAGTCCTAGTGGGGAGGAAGGGCCCTGGCACAGAGCTCAGGCAGTGGGTGACCGAGGCAGTACACGACCACCCGGAAAATGGCTGACTCTGTGATAGGTAGCACACAAAAAGTTGCTTCCAGCTACCCGACGTCTTCCTAGCGTGGGTGGGAGAGAGTGAGACAGAAGGACTTAGAATGTGCGAGGGCTTTATGTAGTGAGGGATGAAAGGGGACGACAGCGTTGAAAGAGGAGAGATGCTGCTAGTTGTCTTTGATGTGCTCAAACTGCCACGTAATAAAACCGTCCACATTTTCAGGACACAGACCACGACCGAGATTTCTGTCATGGGTCCTACAAGAAATTATATATTGCAAGCACTTAAATGCACATCCAGTGGCCTCTTTCTCCTTCAGAGAGGGAAAGGAACACTTTGGAAGTGCAGACACCCTCTGTTGCTGTGGCCCACACTGTGTTCAGTTACAATCTTGGAGTTAACGCGGGGCTTTGATGGTCATGTTTGCCCGGGACAGTATTTTTCCTCTGTGTGCACATGCTTCTGTGCTCATGCATGTGATGAGAGAGAAGGCTAATTACAAAGCATCTCTGCCCTACCAACGTGGAGCTCAGGGAAGAAACATTCACCTTAACTCTGTCCTGGCTGGTGAGAGCCCCTGTGCACTCAATCGGCTGGTAGTGACTAAGAATTTCCTTTTCCTGCAGCCCAGTGAGGAGTGTTGCCCACCCTCTAAGAGCAACACCATATCAGCCAAGTCTTACACATCTTTCCGTCTTCGACTTTTGCACATCATGCAATTATGTCTGCATTTAGCCCTCAATAAACCCACGGAAATCACAGCTCTCCCACACCCCTGCCAGTAATCCTCATGGCAAGAAGACCTTGGTGCTGGCTACTGACAGACAGGCACTCTGTGTGGTGGCAACACCTGCTCTTCTTGAACCACATGGGGAAGTGCTAGGCAGAGGGACTCGTCCATTCCACAGAGACACATCATATGGCTTTCTGCTACCTCATTCTGTTGTCACGGTCACAGCTTTGCTAAGGTGCTCCCTGTTAATCATGACAAAATTCACTGCTGATCATAAGAAGTCTTCCAGTCCCCATATTCACTTCTCAAATACTAGCTACTGGCTGTTAGGTGCTAGCAAAGTTGAAATTCTTGGTAAAATTCTGGGAGTTTAGTTTTAATGAGTTCAGCCTTCTGAAGTGGTGTGAGAGAGATACCACAGGATAAACTGAACTCCACCTTGATGCTTTTCCTGTGCAATTTGATGTATGGAGCTGACTGCTTGATCACAACACAGACTGGAAAAATTGAAACTGCTTTAGGACACACCATTAAGCCAGCTGCAATGCACACAGCCATACTGCTGAGTATTTAGAGATTGAGGTTTTTTAACAAAAAGAATAAAGATGCAGCTAGATGCCCTGTAGTTAGTATCTGTGCTGATAAGAATATGAAGGGATTAAATTCTTTTCCTTGTAATGCACTGCTTTCACCTCACCCCTCTGCTCTTCACCTGAATGCCTACAATCTTCAGGGGGGCAAGAGAATGAAAAGCTCTTTCTGCATAGGCAGATCAAATCACCCATCCTACAAATCTTAATCCATCGGATACTTGGCAGGGCTTCAACAAAGAGCCATGGGGCCTCTGGTTCCCCCATGCAGAGAATCTGGCCCCGCTGTGACCCTGCCATGAGCTCTGGCCTGCACATTACAGAATTATTTTCTTTCCTTTCCATCCATCTTGAAAGCAAGGATTGAAACTTAAGAGTTTATAAAAAAAGAGATTCGGTAAAATCAGACATGCAGTCTTCAAACCTGGCCTAGAACCAGACTGACAGAATAAACGGTGTAATGCCACTCTGGGACTTGATATCTGAAAGTGAATGCAATACTATGGAAAGTTATTTGCTCTACAGTGTAGTAATTTTACACTGCTTTCATTTTTTGTTTAGAAAGTATATTAACTGAACTGAGAGCAATTAAAAAAAAAAAATTAATGTGTTGGGTTTTCTGTCAGCTTGTAATTTTTATCACAACCATCACACAGCAGCTTTCAGAGTCAGGACTGTTTTCAAGCATACACGGAACTTAACGCATGATAACCATCCTCCTTTGAGCTCAGTGAAAACAAAGAAACGTTCCAATTTAAGCATATTGCTCATTCCCACTCCTTTCCCCAGATGAAACAGGGCTCAGACTGCTTTCTTACCTGGGTATGGCACTCTCCCTTTTGTTACCAGCTCTGTCAGTAGGATCCCAAAAGACCACACATCTGACTTTATTGTGAACCTTCCATACAATGCCGCTTCTGGCGCAGTCCATTTAATGGGAAACTTTGCACCTGGTGAAAGAAGAAATGAGTCTTAACCAGAATAGAGACAGAATCAAAGTACCACTTCAAGGTGACTGTTGTGTGCTGCAACATGTGCAGGTGGACAGAGCTGCTGGCAAGTGTCAGAGTACGGTCAGAGAGGACAGGTGGGTATAACATGTAGGGCAGAAGGAAAGACTTAGTGAGGAAGGGATGGGTTTGTCCTATACCCCAAAAGAAGGTTGAGACATGTTAATTCAGGTTTGAAGATGTATAAAAGAAAAAGGAAGTTTTAAAAACCAGTAAGCCAAATATAATGGAAATTCTTTCGCACAAAATGTTTTAAATTAACATTTCCCTGTGATATTTGCAAGTCAAACACAGTTAGCACATACGAATAGAAGTGAGATTTATTGGAAATGTACCTCCCAGTTTCCCTGCTGAAACTGAGCAAAATGCAAAACAAACAAACATGATAAAAACGTAAATTAAAAGCAAACCTAATGTTTCATTAGAAACATGCAAGAACTTAAATGTAATACTGCCATTCGAGTTACTTGGAGTGCAATGATGTCAAGGCACAACTTTGGCCTGTGATTTATAACTTGACAGTGTACTTTAAGCTCCTGGCACTGAAAAGCCTGTAGTGCCTTAAATACGTGCAGTTCTAATGTGCTCATCCATCATCAGAGCTTGCAGGAGCCGGTTGTGGTAAGGATGGTAAGATAACAAGCCTTTAAACACTGATTTATTTGCTTTCCCAATCGTTTACTGTTTTCTTACAGAAAATATTTTCAGTATGACTTTAAAGAAAACTCTTGTGGTAATAATTAACTTGTAGTCTGTAACGAAAAAATATGCAGACATTTCCCTAGTGCCTTGTATTAACATACAGGCAAAAGAGTTGCATCGCTTATTGCTGATCCCTAGTGACAAACACTCTTGAATTTGGAAACAGATTGACTTCGACTTCTCACCACCCTCTCATAAAAGTTCCCTTAGCTTTCAGGAGGAGTGTGGAAAGTGTAACAACGTGGACAAATCACTTTCCGGGAGTGAAGTCACGGCACTTTTTACAGTTCCCCACCGGCGCCGTTCTCCCACCACCTCCAGTTCTCGATGCCCCGTATCTTCTGCTACGTGCCGCAAGCTGACTTGACTCGGAGTAAGTACAAAGTAAACATGGCAATTCTCATCTCCTTACTTAGTGAAACATCAGGTGTGCTGAATTTTTTTCCTGCTCTACATCTAAGTGATCCTAAGGGAGAATATTACTCAGAAACAAATATATTTTTCCAGGGAACACTGCAGTTGCCCAAGTAAGTCCTGCTAACTTAGAAGATGTAATACAAAGTTTCAAATCCCTAAGGCCTGAAGTCAGGAATTTAAGTCTAGTTAAGCATCAACACATCAGTGGTTGTATCTGCAAAGGTGCCAGAGGATTTTTGGATGTCTACTCACTTTCAAAAAATTCTGCCTCTTCTGTATTTTCATTAGTTGATATGCAGACAGAAGCTAAAATGTGGGTGCTTGGCTTCGGTCTCAATCACCCTAACTTACACTTCTTCACGGAACCAATTTTAGTTTACAAGTCTTGAAATTTACAGAACTTCATCTCCTTTTAAAAATCACCTCGGCTGTGATGTCCAAGATCTCTGCAGCAGCAGCCAGCCACCATTTGAGCCTCTGTCCTGGAAGTTGGCCTTGCTTCAGCAGCACCAGCAGCCACATGGGGTTGGCAACTGGCTCCAGCAGCCTGCGGCAGATCCTGAGGCTATAGAGATCCCTGGAAAAACTGCAAGCTGCTTATATATCTGGTGGTTGGGTTCCCTGGGCCTGCAGTGCGTGGCTTTAGATGGGCTTATGCAGGCACGCCATGAATATGAGGGCTAACGCTCCTTTGCTCTCTCATACGTGCAGCTGCGATAGTACACACACAGCGTGCCAGCTGAATAGCTCCAGGCTGGCCAGCAGCCTGAAGGCTTGGACGTTGGCTGGTGGTGTGTGAGATAGGCAAGCACGAGGGTTTGCTCATTCATGTGTTGCACACATTTTATTCAACAATTTTTTTTTATTTTTTTTTTCCTTTTAATCAGCTGTGTTTTTCTGAGAAGCTGAGCCAAACCTGGTCTAATTCCTTTGGGCTTCACACTCGGATCCAAAGGCATCAGCCACCTACAACTCATCTTTGGAGGAAAGAAATCTCTTCAGACTCCTTTGTGGCCAATTCCCCTGGTATTTTTGCCTTCCTCATCTACTGCTGTTGTGGCCCTGGGAGGCGAGTATGTGGTGTGTTGAGGGACCGTGGGAAGATGAGAAGCAAGGTAAGTAGGTGAGAACTGGGGACAATTCCAGCACACCCATCTTCCTGAGAGTTAAAGCAGTACAAACCCCACTGGACTATGATGAGCACTGCTGGAGAAGACAAATGATCTGCGCTGTGGATTTTCCAATGACAGGATAGCTCATTACTCATTATATTTCTATGTTGTCCTTGATGTGGATGATTCTTTGGCTAAAACAACTAATACAAATATCATACATTCTGAATTTTGTGTAGTATTTCCTGAACTTTGGTTTGAAGTGAGAGATGAGAAGGAGGGAAAGGCAACGTTGGCAGAGAGGTCACTAGCAGAACCCTGCCTCATGGTTTTCTGGCCTTGCAACGTGTGCTGGAGGCTGATGGTCCAAGAGAGCCTTCAAGCCAGTATGGCAGAGCCATCAGTAAGGAGAGGGCAGAGACCAGTGAGGATGTACCAGGCTGGCCACCTGCACAGCTGCAGG
This sequence comes from Actenoides lindsayi, assembly GCA_025331215.1. NCBI lineage: Eukaryota > Metazoa > Chordata > Aves > Coraciiformes > Alcedinidae > Actenoides > Actenoides lindsayi. The sequence continues at coordinate 38,247 of WTSP01007056.1, read as the reverse complement.
TACAACACCTGTACTGCCATAACACAGAGAACACACATGGCTTGTGTGAATGGAGGGCGTGTGGAGGGGTGTGCCTGTGTATCTAACAGGGATCCTCCAAAGGTGCTGCCTCCCATCTAATACCTGGCACTGATGACACAGACAGCGAGCTTCTGTGAAAACACAAAAATCCCCAATCGTGTTGAGCACTGCTACGAAACCTCCTGGCTGCCACTGCTACACGAAGTGTTCGCAGCGGCCAGACAGACACTGTGCACGGCTCCTGACCAACACACGGTCTCTGCACTTAGCCTCTGCCCAACACACCGATTAAAAAACCCACCCCCTCCCTCTGCCTAGGCCTCAGCAACTTAGTAAACAAGCTGACTTTGTGCTGCAAACAAATTACAGCATCAGATCATCAGATAAAATGTGTATAACTGACAAGCATGTTAATAAATCTGATAAGCCAAATTACCCCAGCTGACAAGGCAGCCGATCTCCTACTTTGAAGGCAGATTTTATATCAGTAGGGGGGATTTATGTATTTTTTCTGGGTTTTTTTTTTTTCTGTAACTCATTTTATTACAAACTAGCACGTCAGTAACTTCACACGTACAAATCAACCGTGCACCACGTTCATTAGGTCAGGATAGCTTGCATTTGACCCAAAGCGAGGTACTAATCTGCAGCTTTTATCTCTGTCCCTTTTTTGAAACGTTTCAGCCTGGGGAAAGTAATTTTTGGTTTTCTGCACTGCTTGCAATCACATCAAGCTAAAGCTGCTTGTACAATTTACTGTTAGAGCAGCCAGCCCCACCTTCTACCTCGGTGGATTTCTGTGAGGCTCAGGCCTGTTCTTGGGACCTCTGCCCAGGCATACACACAGGTTATCTCCCAGGAGGATTTCCTTGGGAAAAATCAATCCGTGGCCCTGTTTTAATTCTTCATTTGCTATAGGCAGGTCACGTGATGAGGATAATTGAGTGACCTTGACGTACAACTCGCAGCATGGTTTCTTCTGAGGAGAGTGAGAATCCCTCAGAGCTTTGTTTTTTCACATCTAAATCTCAATGAAGCAGAAACCTCTGAAATTCATGCCCCAGAGCCACTGCCACTTTGATAATGATCCTGTTTTCGGAAATGCTACAAAGCTGCTACCTCTCGTACCTTAAAACCAAACCCAACGCAGCACCTCAATCTCTAAGCCCCAAAAACCAGGGGAACTCTTGGGTTAGTGACCAGAGACTGTAATGTAGCACTGAATTGCTCCTGGGGCTGGAATGGGAAAGCCACAAAAGGTAGAAACAAAGTGCTGAAGCAAGCATGTAGCAGGAAACCAGTCAGCCCTGGTAAGCGATGATGAGTGCTGTGTGGGAGGGACTGCCCAACTACATTTTTTTGTGCTGTGAGAATGAACATGAAATTACAAGCCTGGCAAAACATCAGCGATCAGAAGCAGGCTCCACAGGCTGAGCCCTCCCTGGGAAGCGGGGGACAAGAAGCAGAACTGTTGGTCTAAACACCCTTCTCACCCTCTGCCTGCACGTCTCCCTTCCCCTCACCCTTCCTCTTGACCTGGCCATGCTCCTTCTCACAGAGCAGATGGCATCTCTGTAGGAGCGTATCAGTGATCCCCCTCCAGGACCTTGAGGGCTGGCTGTTGAGAAGCAAGAGTCCTTCCTCCTGTCCACTCTGCAGCTGGCCTGGGGAATGGCAGGTAAAGAGCAAGAACAAAGCCCTGGATGTTACAGCCCACAGTACAGTCAGTCTTGAACAAGAGAGAGCTGCTTAGCTGGTGAGCTGGAAGCTAAGTCTCTACAAAAGGACTGGGGAGAGCCTGGAAGGGGAGGGGGGTGGGAAATCCCCGCTCATTTCTAGGAAATCGAAATAAGAAGCATTGCTTGTCTTCAAGCAGGGCAGGAAGGAGATATTTCTAAGTGTTAAGGAAGCAAAAATGATCTGAGAGTTTACAAACATGTACTAGAGCTCCCAAAATAGCTCTGACTTGTCTGGAAGGCATCAGAAAGATCCTTATTGTTTCATGTGTGCTTGGAGCGGCACTGCTGCAAGCGCTGCCAGTGTATGCAGTAGAAACACGGCCTGGAAAATAACTTTTTTTTATTAAGGCAATTTTAAATTTGTATCAGCTGCTACTGCTTAGAATAGTAACAACTCTTCCCCAGCAACTCTGTGGAGCACTCAGCATTCTCCACAAAAATGCCATGTGCTTGGCCCAAACTCGGCATAGCTGCGAACCAGATCAGCGTAAGGGCAGCAGAACTGCATGGGAAATCCTGTCATGGAGGTGACAGGAAGTTTCTTTCTGTCCTGTAAGATACCAGGGGTTTTAAGCCTTGCCTTACGGGACAGACACAAGCATCATCACTGCTGGAAGGAAACAAGATTGAATTCCTGACACTGTGGCGGGGGGAGGGTGGGTGGGTGGAAGATGTTGCAACAGCAACAGCTAAAAGAAGCAAGTCTCAATGGTGCAGGCTGCAATACAGTCCAGCAGCGTTGCCTTTAAAATGGGCGTCACTTTAACAGGCATGTTTTTCCTCTTTGATTACTCACTTCCTCTAAAAGCAAGAGGAGCCAAATGCTCATTACAAGCCAAGAACTATTTTTTGTGTTATTTAATGGCAGTGTATAGCTGCTAGTCACACACTTTAAATCATTAGTGGCATGACCATCTCTTTACTTCCTGACGATTGCTGAGAAATGGCAGTGCGGACAACAAACGGCTTTTTATTTACCTCTCATAAATCAGAAGCAGTCAGGCCTCCTTTGTTCAAACCCAAAAGAAAATAAACTGGTCAGTAAAACGTTACCACCAGGCTGAGTAATACCCGTACAGGTTCAGGAATCCTGCACTCTAGTCCGCTGGGGCTCAAAGCATCCCCATCTGTTTCCTTTCAAAATATTTAATCGGAGACAAAAGTGACAGCGGGGGAAGGGAGCAGGAGATCAAGCAAGGCTGGAGAAAAACCACCTCTTCCCTGTGCCGACAATAAGCTCGGCACTAATGCAGTGAAGTCAAGAGAAGGACGACTGCTGAGAAGAGAGTGACCAGAGGCTTTAGTCTTCAGATTTTGTAAGGCAAAACATTTCCTTTCTCACACAGGAGCTGCCAGTCTGGAGCACTCCCCGTCCCCCTCCCCTCTGCTGGCCAGGCTCTTCTGTGTCAAAATTCCCACTGAAGCAGTAGTTAGCTAGATAAACAGTGCAGTCCCTAGATGCATCCCCTTGGAGGCTTAAGTAATAGGTCATGGGAAACAAGCAGAGGCAACCGTTTCCTTCTGATACTGTGGTCTCCACCAAGCAATACTCAAACTGAAGTTTAACTAAACAAACCAGCACCGATTCCCACTTGAAGAAAAATTCCAGTGGCTCATTCGAAACCATGTTTCTTCCTCAATAAATGAAAGGTGCTAGGCTCTAAACCTGGCCTGGAATCCAGGTTAATTGCAATGACATGTAAATTGAAGGTGTGCTGCTTGGCCAAAAATGCTCCCATCCCTAGAACAAACTACCACTTAAGAAAGGATCAAAAGACCATTAGTGAAAGTAGGAAAACCTTTCTACAAGATGCCTGTGATCACAGCTCTTTGGGTCTGTCTATTAAAGAATTCTGTAGCTCTGAAAGACTTAAGCCTGAGCCTGAGGTCAGGGGAAGGAAGTGTTATTCATTGCACTGAAATATGGGAAGGATGGGTGACCTTCTCCATACTTGCACCATGAGATGAAGCCAGGCAAACGTGACTCAGGTCTCTGGATCAGCAGCAATGCAGGTTAAAAGCCAAACTACTTCTCCCTTCCCTGCCACTTTTTCCGCAACATAATTTCTGCCATGGAAGGAGGACAGGAGATACCCACAACTACGCTTCCTCTCCCTGCCAGTCCCTGTGTTATACTTTTCTCAGCTCAAAGTCTGCCCACACAAAATCCAATAATTTTTATTGTCATAAAAAAATCTAAGCTTCTCAACAATCAGGCAGGCAGGTTTTCACATCTTTCTAATATGTGAAGAAGGCAAAACTATTCCAAAAGATTTAAACCAGGAAGCAAACGGGGCATCAGAGGATTTCCTAGGGATCAGAAGCCTGAAGAGATCTGGCCAGAAGTAGGTCACAAACTTGTCTATTAAAACAAATAATTAGTCATGTCAAACTATATGTTGGGTGGTTTCCAAAGGGAACAAAAGACATGGCAGTAAAACAGACAACCGGAGATAATATAGGACAGTGTTTCAAAGCCATTTTGCAGACTGGATCTGGCTGCCTTGTTCAAGGAAAAGTCTTCTCATTTTACACAGTGGAAGGGCAAGCAGGCAGCTTTCTGTCTACCAGAGCCTGCAGACGCTCTTGCTACTCTGGAGAGAATGACACAAGGCTATTTTTCCTAGCAAGGAGCAATTCCCACCCCCCAGGCTGAAATCAAAAGTGGTTAACTCTCTGCATTAGTACTCACCACAGGTTCTGCAAGCGCCCCCCTACCCGCCCCAGCAAAATAATCAGGCCTCAGTGCCCAAATGTGAAGTAGGCAACTTTTAGGGTGGAAGCAGCCTGTGGTCTACATCCCTGCAACTAGGTACTGTTGACAGCAGTTCAGAGGGGTGTGAACGGCATGAGAGCTGCTGCTCCCAGGCCAAGACAAAGCATACTGGAAACTCTCTGGCTCCTTCTGTCAACACTTGAAAGTTACAGAAAGAGGTTAGCTCTTTTCTAAGAACTAGTGGTAAAATCAGGGGACCCGAAACAGGGACTTCTGGTCAAGAGAGAAAACTCACAACAGGAAGGGGTAAATGCAGGTTATGAAGTACTTAATGGACCTGTGCTTTCTGACGACATGCAACAGAGTTTAAGGGGATGCTCCTTGGCTTTGGCACTGAAATGGACGGAGTGGTATTTACCGACACTTATTGAGCAAGCACTACCGAAGTACTGCCAACAGAATGAACAAAACTGTAGCTCTGCAAACTTGGACCAACATCTGACAACTAAACATGACTTGTAAAGAATGACTAACTACAAAAAGCCTGTGTCATGGCTAAGTCTGAACACACACACACACACACACACACACACACACACACACACACACACACGCTTTTTAAAAAAAGCTACAACACTGATATATTTTTACAGTGTATCAGTGGCTGGCTGTGCCCAGCACTCTGTGGGGCACTGGAAAATAGCTTTACTATTAAAGTAACTTTTTCAGTTCCCAAACAAAACAGTCCTCAGACAGACAGCTTCACTGCACAGAGACACAATTCTTTGACTCATTTGAAATAGAGAAAATAAGAATAGCAGAGAAATGTTGGTAGTGGTTAGTAAATACTAGAAGGCACTCTACAAAACAAATGGCTTGCACAAACTTTTCTGTATTACCCCATTCAGGCTTTCAAGGCTGGTAAGTAAACTATCCTCTTTGTTGTGGTAGCATGAGGATCTTGTCTTTACCATCACTTCATCTGCCTGTGCTCTCACTCATCATCATTCTTTCCTCTTGGCCAGTTTTTAAAGGGAAGACAACTAAATAAGACACTCTCTTTAGGACATGCATTCAGCAGTGAAGTTCTGGGCTTGGAGTTGATATCAGTTCAGGATTTACTGAGAGCAACCCTAAAGTATATGACAGAGAGCTTTTTAAAGCCATGTTCCGCTCTTCCCCTGTTGCAAGAAGGACACTCAGTGCTCTATGCCTGCTGCCGTACTTACCTTGTCTGGCTGTATATTCGTTGTCTTCAATCAGTCTTGCCAATCCAAAGTCGGCAATCTTGCATATTAGGCCATTCCCCACCAGAATGTTTGCAGACCGCAGATCTCTGTGTATGTAATTCATTCTCTCGATGTACGCCATTCCTGCAGCTACCTGCGAGAAGCAGGGAACACAACCGGTGCTTTTTAGAACCAGCTCAGACATACACGGGCTATAAAACATATGCACCTAAGTGCTCAATACTCTGAAGACAGACCTGAGCTGCCATGTCCACCAAATTCGGTAACTTCAGAGCTCTTCCTTCTCCGTCTTTCAAGAAATCTAGCAAACTCCCTGCAAATGCAAAGTTGACACAATAGAGAGATCATAGGGAAACAATGGCTATTCATCGGGATGGAGGTGCAGCAATATGTGCAGTACTAAAGATAGCAATGTTTTCAGTTCAAGTGGACAGTTTCAAAAAAACCCTACTGTATCTTAGAACTCTCCTATTACACTTGTTTCGCTCTTCTTTAAGGTTGGCTTGCCGAATAATATTTCGCTAGTCCAAAGAGAGTTGCAAGGAAAAGAAAACAACATTGTTTTTAATTTTCCTGACCATTACTGAGGAAGCTGATCTTTCTTAACTTTTCCAGTGCTCTTTGAAACTACATACCTGCTGCTCTCTAAAGGCCTCAGCTAGCTGCAACGCATCAGCTCAATTCCAACCCACACAAGCTATGGAAAAAGTCAGATGCCAGCTCAACCTGCTCCAAAAGAAAGGTCAGCCTGGAGGCTGGTAAGCCCAAAGGGGCTAGTATTAACAAAGGCTAATTTTCCTTAGAAATTAATAGTTCTCCTTGTCTAGGTAACCCATAACTAAATGTAGCGTGTACCATTAATTTAAGAAGACCACTATGTAGAGATCAAATGAAAGCAATTTTAGCAAAAGTAATAAGGACATAGCTCCCTTGTGCAAGGGAAAACAAAGAGGTTCTCTGTATCTTAAAAAAACCCCTAGGATGCTATAGCTCCCTTCCCAACCTTGCATTCAAACAGAGAAGTGTGTCAGTCTCCTTTAAATAAGGTCAGTGAATTGGTTTAATAAATAAGGGGAAAAGACAGATGATTAGGCGTTTCTCCCTTGACAAATTGTCAGCCTCAAGCTCAGATCCAAAGATGTAAAATGTTACAGTAAAAACTAGTAAAGTAAGCCAAAATAAACCACGTACTTCAGAAGGATTTTGAGAAGTCTTTTTTTTTAAAGGGGAAAAATCACATGCTTGTCACTGAGACATATGATTAAAGTGTGAGTTAGTCAGGGCTTGGATGTCTCTGAGGAGGGACGTGGGCAGGCACCTGCCAGGAAAATAAAAATCAACTCCAAATAGACTGAAAAAATGCACTTAAAATTTCAGAATGTATCCTCCAATGTACAATGAAACTTCCCTGTGAGAACTTATGTTTCCTATTTGGTTCATTTGCTTTTCCAAAACAAGCAGATTTTTTGCTCTGCTCTCAGCACCCCTGCTGGAGACCTGATGGAGAGAAAAGTTTTCCTTTTCTCATTTTACTACACTGTTTATCAGTTAAGTAGCTTAAAGCAAAAGAGAAAGGAGAAGAGGAAAGGGAAGAGGGAAGAGGAGGCAAAGAATCACATGTACAAATTAGGTATTAAAATAATAGATGGGGCGGACTGAAAATTAAGCTGTGATCTGAGAGCGAGGTGCATGTGACTAAACTCAGGATTGTTAAATGAAGAAATAAATCTTAGGCCGACAAGTAAACACTGAAAGAATATGCCATATGAACTCTCTGGCACCAGGAAAAGCTAGGATCTTAGGAAGCAGCATGTAATATAATTCAAACCTAGAAAATGCAAACCTCCACTTGTCAGAGAAGTTTAGCTGCTGATGCAGTTGGAAGTACTTAGGCTGCACCAGCTTCTCCCTCCTCCACCTAGTGCAGATTTTCGTTGTACATCTAGTGGATTTCAGCTTTTGGGCCCAGCTAAGAGTTGAATTCATAATTCTTCTGAAGCCTGGGGTGAATTTAGGTTCCTGTTCCCTCTCGCCTTCCCCACACACTGTTTATGCATCACACTACACCTTGCTCTGTATCCCCAAGGAGCATAAAAAAAAAAAAAATTGTTATCAAGGGCAGCAGCTCTGGCTTTACCTTTGCTCATGTACTCTGTGACAATATAGATAGGTTCTTCAGATACCACAGCATAAAGTTGGACCAATTTGTCATGTTTTAGCTTTTTCATGATTTGGGCTTCCTCTAAGAAGGATTCTGGAGACATAGTGCCAGGCTTCAGGGTCTTGATAGCCACTTTAGTATTTCCATTCCACGTACCTACAAGCACAGATACTTAGTTAGATTAAACATCTTCTGCTTATTTTTCTGCCTGATACTTAATGTAACCAAAGAATAAACTAGCAAGGACAATTAAAAAAAAATATATTTTTTTAAAACTGTGGTTTCCCGTGTTGCCTTATCATTATACTCCTCCCATGCCTCCATCATATTTTAGTTTTCTTCTATTATACTGAAAAACAGTACTCCCATTGGTACTGGGCTACAATTGCCATCATCCTACTCAGAAAATGCTTCCAATGATGTCCACAGAAACCTTCTCTGAGTGAGAAACGTAGGACTGCTGAAATCCATTTTTGTGTATTCCTTTGCTAACAAGTAACTGCTACAGACAACATCACAGATCCAGTCACAGATTTGGATAACAAAACTGGTTAAACCCCGAACTTTCCATTTGCAAGACATTTTAACATTTTGGTTTTGTTCTGAGTCAGAGAAAAAAAGTATTTTAAGAAAAATTCCCAAGAAACAAATTCTGAATCTATTTAATTTTAGAAACACGGGTGTGTTTCCAAACAGAAATGTGTCTTTTTCCTCCCTTCCTCATCCCCCAGAAGCCCAGCAGCTGCTGATTGAAAAGAGCTGGTTCCTGTCCACTTCATTTTTTTCTTTACTTGCAGTCAGCACTGAAATGGACAAATTGCACCATTTTCCAGCCACTGTCTACCAAGCCTTCTGTAACACCTGCAAGCCTGCACAAGGACCTGAGGAATGCTGGAGATAGCTGACTCAGGGCATCCCACAGGAGTTGGGGCTTCACTCAGGTATTTGCAAGGGGGAAAAGGAGGACTGGAAAGAAAAAAACCCCACAACTGAAACACCTACCTATATTAACAGTTTTTTGGGGGGACAGGGGACTGGGGAAAGGAAAGGAAGGAAAATTTAAATGGGCAGAAATATCACTTTCCTACTACCTCCTGGTTGTCTCTTGACCAGACCTCCCAGAACCCTCCAGAGACAGGGCTGAAATGGCTTTGAATGGGACCTGTGATCTGTTGATAGGGAGCTGCTGTGTGATCAGGCAGAACAATACTAAATGACTTCAGGAATTAATCACATCAGGAAAAAAATTACTCCTCTGCACTTAGGTGTGAGGATAGCAGAAATCCTACAAAGTACATGAAGATTCAGACTGAGATCTAGTTTCTATAAGCTAGGATGTAATCAAAAAAGATAATGTATAAAATAAGCCTGGTTTGTCTTTTTTAAAAGCACGTAAACAGTTACCAGGGTTCAGCTGCTACATGGGAACTGCTTAAGCCAAAATAACTTCATCATGAGCTTTTGCAACCTGTCAAGAGCATAACATGAGCTGGACTGTTTTCTCTGCAAGTGGCCAGCTCCTGGCTGAGGACAGGGGAGGAGCAGTGGGGGAGGCATTGCCTGTGTCATCCTTCACTTACAGGGCAATCCCTGCAGCCACACATGATGCTGTCTGATGGGGACCTGGGGCACATATTTGCCAAAAGCGTGCAGTGCAAGTTGGGTTTTCACTGTGCCTTGATTTTCTTCTGACAGCTTGGTGCCACATGCTGTTATCTAACACCGGTGGATTAATGTCTTGAGTTACTATGTCTGCTACCCCAGCACGCTTGAGGAGGACTCTTGAGGTCTTAGTTCCAGTCAGTCCTTCAAATCAGAACTGAAGCAGGACTTCGCTTTAGCGGCACCCCTGTGTTAAGCTGGGAAGGATGCGTTGTTGCCTCCTAATGTCAAGCAGGGTGGCCAAAATCTGATGGTTGAAAGAGAGCATGTTTTTTCTGGAGACACTGAGGTTCTGGACTTCAGAGTGCTGTCAGTCACAGCCACTTTGCAGAGGTACCACAAATTATATGAACTGGGAATGAAGCCCTAGTTTCATGGGCACCAGGGTTTCTGCCACTGGCATTAATAAACTAGGATTTTACCTGGTATGTTAACAGGATTATCGGTTTGAATTGCCTTAAAAATCCCACGACTCGTTCTGTTACCATGAAGTGTTTTCACCAGTTCTATTTTGAAATACTTTAATGATTTTTTCCAGTTAAAAGAAGAAAACCAAACAAAAAGGTTCACTTATCCTCTCGGACCAGATTTCAGTTTAAATTGTTAAAATTTCTTGTTGTGGTTTGGTATGCTTCATTCTAATAGAAAATTAGTATAGACTTCCCTCTGAATTCCTCCCATATGTAGTTAGTTACTACTTAATGCATTTTTTATTAATTTTTTATAGTGTTAATCTATTCCAATTCGGTAACGCTACAGGGCTGTTGGCATATTTTTACTATACATTAAGAAACATAATGTCATTATTGTAATAATAATTTTTGCATTTCTGACAGATATTTGGTACTAGTACTTGGCACTTTATTTCTCGTAGCTGGTTTTTTTGGTTTTGTTTTGTTTTTTTTTTAAGTTGCCTTTGCTCCTTTAGCTTATTGTCTCAGTTTAGGATCCATGGCACACAAAGCTGACCACTAAGTATTAACATTAACTTGAAATCTCACATGCATTCAAGATGAGCAAGAAGGTGAAACTGCAGTTATCTGGGGATGTTAATAGAAATCACAGGTAGCTTTCTTTGCAACATATCAACTGTAATTCTGTGAAATTCTATAAATTTCTGTATTTCTACTGTATAAATTCTATAAATTTCACAGACTTTCTGCCATGCTCCTTGCTGTAGTTTTGCAATGGAAAACAGCTGCAAGAACCCAGGAGAGCCTGTTGGTTCTTTTGGTTGTACATACTTCTATGTCACTGCAACAAAAAGAGTGGCCAAACTGCTCCACCAAATTTTTCTGAAGAAACAACATATAGAGATTCTTTATTTGAATTGGTCATTTTAAAGAGGCTACACAGAATGCAATTTGGCACAAAAATTGAGCCCACCTCTCATCAAATTGCCACTATATTGTGTTTCAATGCTATGGACATACTAAGATTTATGTGTATTTTAAATTGCTATTGTTTTACAGTCATTAAAAGAACGAGGCCCATAGAGGGAGGGCAGTAAGAAAAGCTGGCAAATGTGCAGAAAACAATGTCAGTGGATTTGGAAAATGTCAGTATTTCTGGACTTCAAAGTCGGGGTTCAGCTGGGCTGGGCAAGTCTTGCCTCTATTGTCCTTGGTCTCTATATTGAGTTATGGGGTTCTGGGGTAGATATAAATTTCAAAACAGACTTAAAGAAGTGGAGGCATGGGAAAGCTAGTGTGACAATATCAGCTTGCTAATACTTGCCATTTTTTTTAAACTGAGAGAGTGGTTGGTAGCATTTTCAGGGTCTGATCCCATCAGTGCTAAAACACACGTGGAAAGAAAAATGTCTACTTACCAGATTAATTTCTGGTTAGCCATTCCGCCTTACAACTTTAGCATCATTCCTATTTTAATCCCTAGCAATTGTGTAGTCACCAAAAAAACTCCACCAATCCAGTTAATGAAGTTTAATGACCTAACCTCTCATACCAGTGTGTGTGAGTGAAAGTTTCCCTGTGGATTACTGTATTTAGGTACAACTGTTTTAGGCAATATAGACTAACATTTCATACTACTCTCATATTTTAGCTTTAAGATATCTACTTGAAATACTTATTTCTGCCAAGAGGGCCTTAAAAGATCCATCCAAAGCAAAATATATTCTCTGCCTTACCACGCCACACTTCAGCGAAACACCCCTGACCAAGCTTCTGCTCCAGAAATAATGAATCACGTGCAACTTCCCATGCATCTTTAGCCAATCCAACTGTTTGTGGGGTATTATTCGTAGCAACCACAGTTAAGTTAAAACACAAACCATCAGCTTTCTCTATGGAGAGGAAATTAATAAAAAAAACACACTTATAATCCAAAATTATGCATGCATTGAGAAAGATGGAAGGTGACTTGTCTCTCAGTGGTGCATTAAAGTTCTTTTGCAAACACCGATTTTTGGATACTGAAGGTAAGGTCTTTTTTTGTTAGCTTGCAGAAAAAGGCTCCTTGGTATAATTAATAGATTACTATGATTTATTATTAAGACAGTGGTAATTTGTCAAAATCAAAACCTTCCAAGGAAACACAGAATTTCAGTTTTTGTTTGCCATCAATTACCATGAAAGTTGAGGATTAAAGAATTTCAAAGTCAAAGATATGATTCCAAAGACATTTTTCCTAACAGTTTGAGCTTCATTCTTTTTTTTTCTTGTGAGTCATTGTCCTATATTTTCACCTTCCACCTTGTAATCCCCACACAGAGAGCTATTTTATAATAATTATTTTGCTCCATACCCATCCATACTTCCCCAAACTGCCCATTTCCCAGTCTCTTGATCAACTGTAGGGATTCTCGCGGAATTTCCCAGACATCTTTGGTTTTGACAGACAGATCAGTAAGCCTTGGCATTCCTTTATGACAGGGGACTACTAAGCGGCAGCAAAGACCTGCAGCTCTCTCTGATGGAGCCAGAAGTGAAGCCAACAGCAAAGGAGAGGAAAGAAAAAAAAGGGTGACATGAAACAAAAACAGTAAGCATAAAAACAATGCTACTCACAACAGTTGTTAGTTGCATACCACAAAGCATCCTGGAAGATTAGAAATTGAACACTGAAACATATTCATCTGAGACAGAACAGGAAATATTTTAGTCTCTGCTTCCACAGCCTGAAATGGAAGGTGACCTCCAATGGTTTCTCTTGTGGACTCGGGATTTCCCTTCTCCCACAGTGCTGCATTAAGATAACTTCATGAGCAACTGGTATACTGTAGTACAGAATAACTTTTAAAAAATCATCTGTAAGTCACAAACTGGATTGTTTCTGTACTGAGTAAAAGAAACACAGAGAAGATTCACTTTTTCTGAAAATCAGAGCAATGAGAATTTGGTGGACATTTTGCTAACTTTTCTTTAGGTATCCCAGGAAAAGGTATTTTCTATATTCTACTCTGTGAAAAGGTTTTCTTGTAGGTGTCCTGTAAAGGACTTTTTCTGCCATTCTTTCCAGAGCAAATCTTTATTAGTGTAAGCAGCCAGTCCTACATCGTTTGGGGCAGATTAATTATACTTATCTCTTACAAAGCTTCACAAAAGTCTGACCTGTGTCAAAAGTATTTTTTCCAAGATATTTTAGCAGGAGTAAAAGCAATGATATGTCTCTATATAAATATATACACACACATATACTGTTGTGTAATATACTATGCTGCACAAAGCAGACTACAATATAAAGCTTGCAGAATGACTTGTATCTCAAAATAGGTGCAGGAACCATGATGATCTTTACGGAGTCATTTGGGCATCTTTGAGCTCTCCCTAGAAGTAAATATAGGCACTCACAAGGCGTTGTGCTAATCCAACGCTGTAATCCAGAGGGCAGAGCTGGCAGTTAGAGGCAGCCTTTACATTTTGAGTCAGCTGGGCCTGGCATAGAATGAGGGTTCCTGTGTTCACCTGGGTCTTGGAGACCACAGGTGAAACCTCTGGATTGTGGGTCTGTACCATGCCCTCCTGAGCTACCCTACCTGGATCCTGCCGATTATGCCTCTGTGTTGCACAGAAATGGCTGTTTCCAGATTTGTGCATTTCTGCATCTGTGCATAGAAAATACATCACCCAGATAATCTGACCACAGGAAACTAGAAGCTGACATATACCAGCTGGTATAGAGGGACTGAAAATTATCTTCCTTAGATGTGAGCTTTTATACATTATTTAGCTTAGTTTAATGTAGAATCACTAGAAAAAACTAGAAATTCTCCCAGGCAGCATACGACCATCAGAAATTGGGCGGAGAAGACAGCCAGATGTCTAGTATGAATAGCATAAGAATACAGCAGACAGAATACAAAGAATACAGAAAAAACACCCCACAGAGAAGTTGATTTACTGAGCAAAAATTATGAAAAGTTTTTGAGCAGCGAGCATTTGGGGTCATCAGTTAATATTATGAAAAGCTAAAGTAAGGAAAAAATAAAGAGCAAAACAATTCAAAAGACAAATTTCTGCTTAAAACAGGACCATGTTGAGAAGCATGGCAGTCTTCTACATAAGAACTGGTTGTCCTGTGCAGAGGTTTGGTGGAGCTTTAAAGTTCTATCTGTAGAACAGCAATTGCCAGTGACAGCAGGATGCACTTTTGGGTTGAACAGTGCATCCCACGTTTTAATCACAGGAATTTCAAAACAACAACAAAAAGATCTTGGTGGGTGGACACAAACAGCGTGCATAAAGAAACACCCATCTTGCTTTATTTATTTTTAAAATTATATTGATTATAATTTAAATGTTAATATTTTGCACATTGAACATCAATCCAGTGGGAAAATTGGAGACAGGTAATATATGCAAAGCTTTTGGCCATTGCTTTAGGTGACTGAATTCAACAATGCAATTCCCTATTTGCTTTATTAGTAATAGTGTGCTGCAAAATGGTATGTATTAGCACTTGCTTATGCACAGGGAATTCAAGCTCTGAGATGAGCAAGACAAATTCAGTAATTCTGTTTGCTTAGAAGAGGGAGAGCAGGCACAAACCTTTACCTCAGTAGAGTGCCAGCTTTTAAAAGCTCTGCCGCTATAGATGGTGAAGGGCACTCAAAGCCATTTATAACTGTAATGGCGACGGGATAATGGAAGATGCATTACAACAAGCAAGAGACATAGCTCAAATGACTCTTTAGGGCATCTTACACATACATCAGCTCAGCAGCAAACACTTTTGTTTTAAAATACTTCAGAGTGCCGTCTATTATCCGAAAAATTACCTGAATAATGCTGAACCAGCTGCTGAAGAGTTTCAAATTGTGCCCGAGTTGTGATATAATATCCGCCATTGTCAAGTTTACGAATCTTATAATGTTTGACATGATCTCCTTTCATATCATCCCAGTCTCGAATAGACAGGGAATAGGCACCTGTTCCAAGCAAAGGAGAAATAAAAATTTGTAAGTACCTTTTAGACACAAGGATTTTGGTTTGCTGGTCAGTTGTTGTGAGAGAGAAATTGCTTCCAGAAAAATGTGTACTGTACCTTGAAAAGGAACAAGTGAATCTAACACAACGAAATGAGTATCACAGAAATCTTATGATGTTACACCACATCCCTTTCATACTTTTCTAGAAAGAAATCAGGACTTCTGTGTAGATGAAAACTCACATTTTAACATTTGCTGCTTCAGGTTGTTAAATTGACTTTTCCTATTCTAAGTGTCAGGTTACACTGCAAATACTATACTTTAGGTAAATGCCAGTGCACAGTAAATATCATAGGAAGCACTGGAGATAGTGACTTTACTTGTTACCCAGGTGGATCCCAAACTTCTTGACAAACATTGAACAACCAAATTAGCACACTTTGTGCATCACAGTCTTTGGAAGGTGGCACTACACCGAGGCTGTGCACCAGGAGATGTGCAAGAACTGCATGTTTCCAAATCCACGCTGGAGCTTTAGAGCTTACTGGTGGAATTTATATGCCCAAACATAGGGGTTAAGTGCCGTGTGAGATACCTCAGGACATCCTGCTTGACAGTTTTCCCACAGGCTGTCACCTTCGTCCAATCCACGTGGACGCCCTGCAGGCATTACAAATGGCTCTGGATGCTTGAGCCAGGTAAAGGAACCTCAGTTGAGGGGCTGGATGTAGTTTCAAGTGTAGCAGTTGGTAGCTGTCAGCAGGTAGGCTATGGGCTTGATTTGCATGCCCACACATAAGCTTCTGGTGCCATTAGGGCAGCGGAATTCCAGCCCAGTTTCCATGCGTGTTATGGCACTGCAGGTATCAATGGCATAATGCAAGTTTGAGCATTGGGTGTCTGCAGTCATGGACAGCTGAACTGAACCCCAGCTTCCTGCTGACCATAAAGGGAGCTTGGCCACCTACATGGGGACCTGCATGTTCAGGTATCTTAGTTTGAAACACAGTCCTATTCTGCATATAGTGACAACTACACATTGGTTCTCTACGGTGTCAAAAGCAGAGCCTCATTTTAGAGCATAATGTAGTTCCTGAGCAGAAGCACAGTCATTTGCAAGGCACTGGAAAAGACAAGTCTTCACTCATGGCTCAGATGAATACTGTGTTTACTCAAAGGTAATTCAGGCATTAAAAGGAAGAAAAAAAAATAGTTGATGTAATTGGCAGCTACAGAGATCTCAGGAAGGTCGTCCTTGTGGATTCTCATCTGCTTTCACTGGTAACCATGTCAGCTAAGGGCAGGAAAAGAAAGCCACCAGCAGACAATTTTGAAAAACATGAAAGGTGATTTCCTACAGGTCTGATAGCAAACAGCACCAACTGCTGCTTATCTCAATTCTGGGTACTTTTCAACATACCTGGCAGATTCACACCCTCTAGAACCACCTCCAGCCAACTGAAATGGTTTAAAGACTCACAGAATCACAGCATTACAGAATGGTGGGGGTTGGAAGCGACCTCTGGAGATCACCAAGTCCAAGCCCCCTGCCAGAGCAGGATTCCCTAGGGCAGGCCACACAAGAACAGATCCAGGTGGGTCTTGAAAGTCTCTAGAGAAGGTGACTCCACAATCTCTCTGGGCTGCCTGTTCCAGTGCTCAGTCAGCATGAGAGCAAAAAAGTTTTTCCTTATGTTCAGATGGAACTTCCTGTGTTCCAGAACCCCCACCGTCATGTGGTTAAGATTCCTGGTGTAAGATGTCTTCCTTGCATGTCTCCCCAGGAAGTTTTCCCATCCATGCTAACCTGTAACAGGTGGCACTGGTGGGCAGCTCACCACCAAGGGAGCCACAGTGAGCAAAACATCTCCACCCTGACTCCAAGGACTTCTCAAATTCCCTGTTGTTTGTCCTCTAAATAGGAGGAAAAGAGCCAGCACTCACACAGATGATTCTGGTTTATGCAAATGGAAGACACCCTGAGAGGAGTGACAGGGTCTTTATTTCTAAGTGTAGAAAAAATACTGTTTGTTTAGGATATTTTTCTGAGGATGTTCTCCCACTGAGTAAGTACATCTCTCTCAGCTAGGAGTTCAAAGCCTTTGGGGGATTTGCAAGCACATCTTGTGCATGCTTTGTACCACCACTCTGGATTACACACTGTCAGCCTACTTTTAAAATTTTCCAGGCAGTGTTCTCCACCTCCACATTTGTGAGTTTTGATCTACTGGCAGCAGCTGTATTTTCTTTAGTCACGCTCCCTGCCTATCTGGTCACTATTTTAGATTCTTTAGGGAAAATGTAAACAATCTGTGGCTCCAGGTCTGCAATCAGAGCTGTGTGGGTGGCCCTCTATGGACCCCCGCTGACCTCAGATCAAGTTGCAGGACTGGAGCTTTAGTTCAAATCTGGACAAAAACAAGAACCAAGATGGATTTCATTATTCATTTATTTAGGCTGTTGGTTATTTATACTATTCATTATTATCTGATGATAAATTCAACTATAAGAGATATACACAACAAAAATGTGGATAGAAATATGACATTACAATATATCATACTAATGAATTTTTTTAAAAAAACAAACCTAAAACCAGACAGCCTTGGAGGGCAGAGATTGAAACCAGGTGAAGGATTATACAGACAAGAGCTGATGAAGTACCTGGGTAGTCAGGCACTGAAGAAATGAAAAGCCAGCTCCATATGATTTATTTTGGAAGTAAGAAGAGAAGGCAGCCACGATCAAGGGAGGTTAAATTCATGCTGAAGTCATCCATGATGATACTTTTAACATGATCCCAATTAGTTTTATTATTGTTCTTATTTAAAGCAGAAGGGACGATTCTAGGTCACAAAACAATCCCCGCCTCAAGCCCAAGATGACTAGCTGGAGTAAGACATTTGGAGAAGGCTTATGGGAGAATGCACCCTTTGAGCCCTCACAGATGACTTTTTTCTCTCTCATGAACAACATGCTCCCTTTGTTTTCTTCTGACAACGTACTGAAACACCACAAGTATGAGAAGGGTAATAGGCATGTTTGACAGAAACCATGCATGTTTGGTTTTTTCCAATGGCTTTGATGCAAACTTAGCCTGAAGATGTAGAAAGCCTTAAATTCAAATGCAGAGAAGTTAATCTCGCTGCTGTAATCCATGATGGATTACTCCATTTCCCCAATGCTTTTGTGTGTCACAAGAAGCTCTAGAAAAAAGCCCTGACTTAGATAAGTAAACAGCCCTGCAAAACATATCTCCTGTTACTGAATAAAAAATGGTGACAACAGACTAAACCGATAGCGTGGTGTAGAGAGACCGTGTTGTGTTCATTTTTAGGATCCATGGACGCCTGTATGAGTGAGTTTTTAAACTGGGCACAGAGTGGAATGGAGTTCTGCTCCTCACAGCCATCACAACAACTGTTGGTTGTGATGAACAGGTGGAAGCTATTTGCAGAAAAAGAGCAAGTTAGAGCCTGTTAAGCAAGTTGCTCCTGGTGAGAATGCCTCACTGCTACATAAGGTATGGTGAAGCTGTGGGGTGATGAGATGGGACATTAGGTGTCTGAAACAACAACATATCTATTCAGATTTTGTGTCAGTCTTCGGAGTTACGGGCAGTGAAGGAAGAATCCAGTGACTGCAGGAGTCAAAAATGTAAAATTTACAATTTTAGATGACAGAACGCAGCACTTAAAGATAGGTCAGGTAGAGAGGAGAGGGAAGCAGTGCTTCTCTTCTTTAAACCCTCTTACTAGCCATGACTCCAACCACTTTGCATGCTAACTCTACCTGACAGAGTGTGCTCTGATCTTTAATTACACTAATCACCATTAGACTTCAGAACTTACATGGAATTAATTCTAGTGACTTACGCTTCCCGCAGCTATTGTGTTGGATTGCTGGTTAATTAGAAATGGTCAGGTTTGTTTTCATTTACTTGCAGGTTTTCTCCTCAATACTTGCATGAGTTAAAGAGAACTTTTCACACACGTGAAACTTTGAAGAATACATTGACAGGCCTCATGAACAAAATGTACAGGCAAAAATAGCACCCACCAAGAAAACTGGAACTCTTCCAATAATTTTTTGAGGGAAGGAGGAGAATATATCTTTCCACTTGACTTCAACAGAATAGATACAATTGAATACTTTATGAATATATTAATTAGAAATATTTTCAAGTCTTTTCACAGTTAATCTATGAATTTAAAACTGCTACATATATATATGAAAAAATAAAAATAAAAAAAATCCCTAAAAATCCCTAAAAATAATACACAGTATCTCCCTTACACAAAAAAATTTGTATCTTGAAGATGGGAAGGTTCAAATATTCTGCTTGTTCAGAAGAATGCAGTAATTTTCACCAAACTAGACTGGAGATTCCTAGCATCTGTTCACAGTAAGCTATCTGGCTGTCTCTGGACCTGACTAGGGGCATCAGGGCGTCTGCTTCCTGTAGCCCTATAGCTGCTGGTCTGAGAAGCCACTCTCCGCCCAACTCCATTGCAGTAGTAGTATCCTCAACACATGTGTTGAGAGAGACAGTGGGATATACAGACTGTGAGAGTGGAACACAGAACCCTGCCTGTGCATGACCTGCACTGCAGGTACCATGGATAGACCGTGGCATGGGTTGCACTTGGGTTGTTCTACGCTTTGAACATTCCCTCTAAGATCTGGGATGTGCAGACATCTAATTCCCTAGCACACATATATGCAAGATGACACTTATCTCTGCCTTTGTACCCCTGAAAACAGTATTTCACAAACTTACCACAATTTTTCTCATATATGTTTTCATTCGTAGTCAGAATAGCTTTGGCCAGCCTACCTTTGGTAGTTTCACTTTCCCGGATCAGGAAGGTACCTCTGGGATTTCCAAATGACAACAGCTGCCTCTCGGCATCTTTTCGTCCAAGTTTGCCAAAGTACCACCTTAGGGAAACATCAGAAATAGTAAGACAAAGGATACATAGGATTACTAGGTAGTGTCACAGAGCTCAGACATGGAGGATTACTTGCGGAAACTACGGTTACTCAAGTACATTCAACCATTTCTGCCATACTGTGTCTCTTCTATTGTGAAGGGAAGCTAATGTGACAAACCATGTAGCAGATGTTGTATTATGTTGTGCAGTAGCGCTTTGCATTATGCCTATAATCAGTAGATGCTGAGAATGCTTGTTTGGTGCCTTATGACAAAGGCCAGACTTTGACAGAGAGGAAGACTTGGCGGGGGGAAGGAGTAGACATGGAAAAGGGCAGAAAAATGGGTCACTGCTGAAGAGCAGTATTTTTACAGATGTTGCTATAAACTACATATTTGATTTACATAGTGATATATTAGTATGCCATATTTTTGTTGCAGCACAGCTATAAAACCTCAATAGAAGGACCAGATGCAACCACTTCACTGTGATTTTATAAGGCTTTCAGAATTTTGGTACCTTTTTCCTTCCTGTAGTAATTTTATTTCCCCCCGCCCCCAGTTTCACAATCAACCAAGGACAACCTGAAGTATAGGCTACGGTAGTACCTGCTCAGCTATATAAGCTCCTCCAGTGTGTCTTTTATACTGGAAATAATATGGATACACACAGAACTCCATTTTTTGCATAGATACATCCTCATTATGCTGCCTGCTGTATGCATTGTAGGCATCCTATCTTTCGGTAGGTATTTGTTGATACAACGTGCTCTCTTTAATAGACAGTTTGCACACTGTTTGACTCTAAATATTTTTACAAGTTGCTTCAGGAAAAACAAAGGCACCTTTCACTTAAAGCTTGAAATTAGTCGACACTTGAATAAAGGAAGTAGACCTAAGTTCCTTTAGGTTTTCTTCCTTTGTTTTGACATTGAAAAAGCACTGAGCTTGTGCTTCTTTTGTTACTAATTACCTAATTATTTATCAGTGCAGCTAAGAACTGAAATAAAAATAATGTAAATCATTTGAAAAATAGCTGCAATCAAAACCAACTCAAACCTCCTCCAAATACAGCACTAATAGGTCTTTACAATGAAAAGAAAACATACTCCTCTGCCTGGATGGAATCGACTGGAGCCACATAATTACTGGGAATGTAACCAGTTTCGCCTGTTGTCAAGGACCGGGCCTCCCACCAGTCTCCTTCCCTGCAGAAACAGAGGTAAGGAGAAGAAGTGAGAGCGAGACACAGATATAAAGACAATGATCTGACTTTGCTAACAGCACTTACAGCTGCGTGGTTAAGAATCCACATCAATTCATCTCTTTATCACCAGTGTTCATCTGAGAGAGCTGTTTGCATATAACCCCAAATAATAATACGTATTTCTTTACGCCTATTATTATTTCAGCAGTGATTAGTAATGTAGCCTTCCAAATGTAGCATAATGGCATAAGCAGGCCTAACAATCCAGTGAGACTGGGTTTGGTAAGGGCTGGATTTGGACTAGGATATTGAAAACTGTGTCCACAGAAATTATTCTAATACAGGCCCCTGAGAGAGCTTATAGAAAAACTGCCAAAATGAACACTGTCACATGCACTGCTAATTTTAAACCTCTGTGGAGATAATTAATCTGAAACCCAAAGGCATCAAAAAAACATCTATCAACATGGAAAGCCATCTATCAGCATGGAATTTCAGATAGCCCTTAAGGATCACATTTCATTGTCTAGATTCCCTCTCCTGGCCACCTAAAGGAGGTGTCTGATGTAGCAAAGGACTTGGCTGCATTTTCAAATACTTACAAAACCCCATTCTTCTACAACATTTAAATATGAAGAGATCCATGCAGGACCATCTTATGGCAGTGTTCCACAGGCTTAGCAGCAATTTTTGTTGCTCAGAGTGGGACATGGTACTGCCCTTCAGACAATTTGTATTTCGTTCTCAGTATCAGATTCACTGATGTTTAACTCCTACAGATACCAATAAGCATTCTCTTTTCTATTTCTGGATTGTGTAAAAACACTTTTTCAGTTCCCCTTTCTGTAAAACAGGGATTTGTTCACTAAATAAAACACTATTATAAAAAGTGGCCGGAGAATTAAGCCTCCTCTGTAAGCAAGCATTGTCTAAGCTATTGCTTTCTTTAACGGTTCAAAGGAGTATGAACTCTATGGAAAACAACCAAAAAACAGCTGTGAATAGTCAAAGAGGAGAGGTTTCTAACTCTACGGTTCAAAAAAGCGTAGAACAAGTAGTTTTTCTAGAGCCTGGCAGCTGACATTATTTTAATACACCTTGTGTGCCTTAGTATGTCAGGCAAATGGCCCTATCTGTTTATATCCCTAATATTACCAGCTGAAGTGCTAACCCTTCCCCCCTTGTGTTGCTGCAGAATATTTCTGAGATGATGCCATGCTGTGGCTGATAAATTGTACCATTACACTTCTCTTTCCTGTTCAGAGAGTCCACTAGATGGAGGTATTTTATCATATCTAGGGAGAAAAAAAGCAGTCCTGTAGATGATCACAACATCAGGAGCAACCCCCTCTGCTTTGACAGAGCTTAAATCTCTCAAAGCAGTGCCAGAAAGGAGGAGGAAGGCAGACTTTTTTTTCACAGCTCTTAATTTTAAACACCTGACTGAGGTAGGAGGAGGGTAGTCCATGGGGGTAGTCAGGGTGTGCGGGAGTGGTGGTGGGGATGCAGGGGATTGCAGAGTGTTTCTGAGCCCTGAAGTCAGGCTGTACTCTGAACCACCCCGGCAGGTACCTCTTTCCCCCAGACTACCCCTGGTGTCATTTCTGACCTCAAATCACAAGGATACCCTCAGTACATCACTTCAGGTATTGCTGTCCCAGACTTTTAATCCAAAGCACAAGTTCACTTTCATTTGTTGAGAGCTAAAAAAAAAACCAATCCAAAACCCTCCAATAATTCCAGACAACTAGTTTTATGTACATATATGCTTTCTGGTTGCAAGTAGTATTGGCAGACTATTGAAAAAATGGGCTGCTTTCATATCACTTCTGACATAAGTGAGGAGAGGAAGCATTCTCACAGAAAAGCTGCTTTCTGGAGATTCCCACCCTGGCTCTCAGTGCTCCAGGAGTGTGGTTAGATCTGTTTTTATAAGTAGATAGAGCTGACTACGATGGGAACTGAGCTTCTATAATCCTACAAGAAAAATCAGTGGATGCTTGCCCTTTTTTCTCTTAGAAAATCTTCCTCCAGGCAGTAATTATCTGCATCAAAATGCATGTACTGCAACCACCCACACATGGGGGAATCTCTGCACCGACTCTTAAGTACGATTGCTCCACGAGTCCTGGTGAGCACGCCCTGATTTCATTAACTGGCATGTGTAAGGAATTTATAAGGCATGGAATTTGTTCTTATTTCAAGTTACGGCATTGTTTGTGCAAGGTTAGGAAAGCAGCAGGCAACGTGAATAAAAATGGACGATAGGTGAAAAATGTGGGGTTTTTTTCCAAGTGCTAATTTAGAAGTAGGGAGCTTTTTAAACTGCTGCTCCCTCTACAAGTCGTAACTGAAGTTTCTGTGCTTTCATCTACATCAAAGGTCTTTAGCTTCATGACTTCATGAAATATTCCATAGAATTACCTGACTTTTTTTTTTTTTTTTTTTAAGCCTTAATGCACATTAAGCCAACTCCAACCCTGGAGATGTTCTATTAAAATTAACAGGAGTTGCACCAGGGACGAGTTTGCCTCACTGCCACAGAGTATAAGAAAAAAAAAGACGAGAGCACTATCACAAAGTCTCTAGAAAGCAACACACTGGGTTGTTAACCCATTTTTACCTCTACATGATAGCAATACTGAACATAATGCAAAGCCTTCAACTTTATCTTCTTAGCCAAGAATTACAAGATGTTCAGATATAGGTCAGTAGCACAGTAAGTTTTAGATGTTATTTTTAAATGGCTAAGGGATTCTTTTCTGTGGGAAGCTAATAAAATTAATTTTAAGTTGATGATTTCCAGGATGGAAGGGTGGTTTTTACGCCAAATGCAACTGTACAAGGGTGCGTTCTCACTTAACAGAACTTCCTAGAATGTTCTGACTCTATCACCTACCTTTAAAAGGAGAAAATAATATGCTTTTATACTTGGCATGCAAGTCTGGGTAACATCTCTTTTGTGAATCAGTTTCAAGCTCATTTCTGTGTAGATACTTGCGGCGGATTGCAAAAAATTAGTACATGCCTTGCAGAACTTCTGTGACTACCGGTAAAGTACAGAGCTGGTACTCCCAGTTCTGAATGTAAGTTTAATGTGAAATGTAAGCAGTGAATCACACAATCTAATGCTTATTTTTGAAACAAAGCTGAATGCAGTTGAAGGTGTCTGGTTGTTTGGTTGTTTTTTTTTTCAAAAATAAAGCACTTCGCAAAAGTGCACTAAACACAAAGACAAGCATACAGTAAAACCCCTACACATCTTGAATATCCAACATTAGATTTTACTAGTAACTTAAGCAAACAAATATAATTGTCATCATCATAAGTTTACAAACATTAGAAAGCATATTCCCAACCCCAAAACTTACGAGCTATTAAGTATTTGAAATTTTTCTCCTTTGTGAAAACTCAAGTCATCTTCGGTTCTTGCTTCATAGTCATAAAGCGCCACAAAAAGGGTTACACCTGAAGAAGAAGATAGGTGAGTCACACTCCATCACAAAAAACCAGGAAGGAAAGGAGACTCCAGATAGGAGGTAGATAAGCCAAATGTAAGCTACTCTGGTTCCTGAGAAGCAAAATAAACCAAAGCCTCCCACTTCTTGGACAACCATTCTAATCCCTCTGCTTTTATGCAGCCAGAGGGCATGTCACCTCCTTCACTCTGTAGAGCCTTCAGTACTCTTGGTTTGGTACCCACACACAGTGTGGGATCCCAAATAGGCAAAGGGGATTTGAAGAGAGTTTAGACATAGCCGTGCCAAGTATTTCCTGTTAACTACCTGAGGTGGCTCAGACCACATTTCCCATTCCCTGATAGAGGGACGAGGCAGTCAGTCAGCCAAATTGGGCATGTATACATAACTTCTCACCCCCCAAGTGAACCAGCACCTGCAAGTTAGTAAAGGTAGGGCTGAAGACCTAGCTCAACCCCTACTTCAATTCTTTGCATTATTTCATGATATAACTCCTTCCAAAAGTAGCATGCTGAGACAGTTGTGCCTCTGCTGCAATTAGGTGATTTATGCTCACTAAGAGCACTGAAAGAAGACTTTGAAACTCACCTGTTCCTCCTCTTGTACGCAGTGTTCCAGTATGGGAGGAGGAATTGACTCCACCAAACACAGTCAGTCCTTGGCCTCCTGTGGCATGGAAGTTGTTGTAGTTTGGGATTGAGGTCACACCAAAGCTAGGATAGTGCTGTGGTGTGGGATCTGTCCCATAGCGGTAGCCTGAGCTTTGAGTTAAACTGCCATCCCTCTCGTCAGTCAGTTTTGTTGCTTCTTTATCCTTACATTGCACACAGCCCATTATCTAAAATCCTGGGAGAGGAAGGAAAGGACATGTGTTCATAAATTGATGCTCACCAGATCTCCCCCAAAACCACATATGACAAGGATCAAATTAAGTTCACTGCTCAAAAGTTAAATACTTTTAAAAAACTCCACAAGAGTTTGAATATAAACAGCAACGTAGAATCATAGAATTGTTTTGGTTGGAAGTGACCTTTGAGATCACCCAGTCCAACCGTTAACCCAGAACTGCCAGGTCACCACTAAAGCATGTCCCTAAGTGCCACACCTACATGTCTTTTAAATATCTCCAGGGATGGTGACTCTACCACCTCACTGGGCAGCCTGTTCCAGTTCTTGACAACCCTTTCTGTGAAGAAATTCTTCCTAATAGCCAACCTAAACTTCCCCTGGTGCAATTTGAGGCCATTTCCTCTTGCCCTATTGCTTGTTACATGGGAGAACAGACCGACCCCCACCTTGGTGAAAAAGCTCACACAAAATCTTCCTCGCAGTGGTTTCCCACTGAGGCCTGGGGAAAGATGGCCTGCCTGCTCTTAGGGTAGTGGCAGCCCTCTACCCATCCCTGACAGGCAATGGCTTGCATGGAGGGAGTGAGAAGATGAAACCTCTCTCACTCACCCTTCGCCAGCAGGATAGCAAGACTGGCAGGCAAAGGACTCAGACCAAATGTGTAGCTGGAGGTGTTCAAATCTGCCACCCAAAACACAGAGCGAGGTGCATAGCTTTTGGTTCATGTTTGACCTTGCCAGCTACACAAGAGCTGGCTTCACCTAAAGGCAATTCAACCTTTTTCCCTTGCTGGAGCTCTGCGTTACAGGCAGAAAAGCAGACACAACGAGCCAATAGTTATTACAGCATAGGAAAGTAGGAGGGAGCTATGGGATGGCACAACTGAAACAAAAGGAAGTGCATTTTTATGCAGTACCAAATTGAAGGGTAAAACCTGCTGGTATCAGAAGGTGGGGCTGCCAAAGGTATATATGAGTTAAGAAACTAGAGAAAGCCCTGGAAGAATTAACAGGTCAAACGCAGAGCATCTCAAAGTCCAGATCCTGGACAGGAGGAAACTGAGAGGGTATGGCTTAGCAAAGATTGCTCTAAGTTTTCTAATTCTTGTGACCTCATGTTCAGCACCCTCCTGGGGTACTACCAGGGCCTGGATTAATCTCTCCGAATTTTAAGTGCCTACCTCTCTCCAGCTGGAGGGAGAGAGAGGGTGATTTTCCACATCTTAGAAACAGCCCTGTAAGGTTAGTTCTGTTATCTAGCATTGCTTTTCATCTGTGGGCTCTAATATCTTACAATCTATGTGCTGGTGTTACTCAACTCTTTCCTATTGACTTGAGCTGAATCTAGACACAAAACCTGAGTTTGTGAAGAATCTAGGGAATCAGATACTCGTCTGGGTGCACCCTTGATCTGAACTGGTATGGTGACTCTTACATGTAACCTGGCACACAAACAACTTACTCTAAACAATGAGGTTACAAGGAGTGAAGTGACAATAGAAAAACCTTAAAAAACAATTAGATGTACTATACGTACTTTGTCCAGGATATATAAAAAGACAGGGAGAAAATGCAGAGAACAGAAAAAAAAAGTATAGCAAAGCACATTTCCCCCCCTTCCAAATTTCTTTTCATATTTCAGCCAATATCTGTCACTTAGAGTAAATAAAAAGCCTATCCTTTTTCAAATATCCTAATTTTTCTGTAGCTGCCAGGCTGGCTATTTTGTATGCCTTACCCCCACATCAACACAGGAAATTGTTTTTGACAAACTCATGGGATTCAGTAAAAGCATATTCCTCTGCTGCTAATGCTTGAAAAATTATGCAGCAGCTTCCTGCTTGTCTGTGACAGTCCACAGGCTGGATATCTGCTTCCTAAATCTAACTTGCCTAATTAGAAAAAAATCCAACCTTTCTGTTGAAGGGTATTTTTATAATTTGAAGAGACTTTCAGTTATTTTACAAGCCTCTTCAGAAAAACAAGCTCCATTTAAATGTATTTCCCTGAGCTGTATTGCCTGCATTGTCTACCATCTCTTACTCTTAGCTTAACTTAAAGGTGGTCTTTTTGCATTTCTTTCCCTCCTCCAAGACACCACAACCATTCAGCAGAGTTCCCTCACCAAGACATTTAAGTGTCTTCAAACGACTAGAAACAAGGACTCCTGACCCTGCACTTGCTGCAGTGGGTGGCACAAGCTGCGGTCCCTCAAGAAAGAGAAATGACATTGATGCGGCAGCCGTACCAGCCTCTAGTTACTGCTCGCCCTGGTAGCTTGGCTGGTGCTAGAGGTGTATGGTACTGTGCTGGAGCTCAAGGTTGTCCATCCCTGGGACCAGGAGTGACTCCAGGTGAGCCCACAAGGACTGTGATGGGGACACTGGTGCCCCAGCCAGCTTTGTATCAGCTGTGAAAACTGCTTGTGGATATATCTCTGCTGCCTTTACTTGTTTCAACAGCAGGATGGTCTGGCTCTGGAGACCTCCTGTTTGGAGGTGTCAGTCAGAGACGAGGTCTTCCTGGCTCCTATCAGAGCCAAGAAGCCCCATGAGCAATTCCAGAGTAAAGCAGGACCACAGGGAGGGTGAGGGCCCCACGGGGTGACAGCTCATCTCCCTGCCATCAGCATGGGCAGAGCCCAGGGAGGCTTGGGATGGGAGGTACAAGTATGGGACTCACTGCTTGGTCTCTGCTATGCCTCTGCAAAAGCTTGTCTCCCGTGCATGGAGAGCAAAATATGGGCAGCAAGCAAACGCTCCATGGAGGTGCCATAGGGGAAATCTCAGATTGAGAGAAAGGGCAGAGAAAGGTGCTGATCATACAAACAGGGAAGAGCAAACCATTAAAGCAAACTGGTCTAAAGGTGCGAGTGCTGGAACATACACTTATTCACCTCAAAATAGTTAAATGATATGGAGGCTTTACTATTTAAAGAAGAATCTCGGCACCCTTTTGGTTAGCTTGCAAACCCTGTGAAACTCTTATCACCTCCTCCCTTTCCCC
Source organism: Actenoides lindsayi (assembly GCA_025331215.1). NCBI lineage: Eukaryota > Metazoa > Chordata > Aves > Coraciiformes > Alcedinidae > Actenoides > Actenoides lindsayi. Next base: position 9,836 of record WTSP01007056.1, on the reverse strand, counting down.
TCCCAGCTCTTGTTTCTCTTATTTTTTTCCCATGTGTTTCCGTGGGAAAAAAGTAGAAAAGAAAAAGAAAGACGGAAAAAAAAAAAAAAAAGAGATGGGAAAAATGAAATCTGGGAGAACTGTGAAGGGAAAGGGGTTTTCTTGTTGCTCATTCACAAACGGTCAGCTGAGCAGGAAAAAAAATCTCCACTGAAACAGGGGAAGGTTTCACGTACCAAATTACAAGTGCTGACAAGCCAGCCCTACACGCTTCATTTACACATCGATGAGGAAGAAGTTAAAATGACAAATCAGCTGCAAAAATAAAATTGTTCAAAGTATTCATTCTGAAAAAGGGGAATAAACCAGAAGATGGTATAAACGCGTACTGGTAATTTCAGAAAAAGAATGTTTGGGGGTTTTCTTTTTACTAGGAATGGTATGAACAGAAACCCAGTTTCTTGATTTTTGTTTGGTTTTTGCTCCCTTTATCTCTTTGCTGGCAATGGCAGCACCCAGGGAAAGAGAATTTGATGCAAAGTGAATGACTGACAAAAAGGGCTTTTTCTTCCGCTTGCCCTCTTCCACTTTGTCACAGTGTCTAGACAATCTGAGTATAAAGACTGCTTGATTGCAGCCACTCGTAAAATGTGACAGAGGGTGTTACACGCACGCATCTTTTCAAGCCAAGTCCCTGAAAGTTGTCTGGCTCAAAGAAACCAGCATCACGGGGAGTTGGCTAAACGTGAGAGAATACATGTATGCACGTACATGCTTAGAGTGATTTCAGCTAACTCAGGGGTTTCATAGACAATAAATATAACCTTCATTCAGCATTGGCCTTTGTGTCAATGAATGGATTCCAAAAACTAATCTCCTTCAGTATCACAGAGCAGGCTTTTAATATCTGAAAGTCTCATCTCCCTGCATGTCAGCATTTGGAGCTGTGGAAGGCTGGAGTTATTCAGCCAGCTCTGAGATCACCAAACAAAATCTGGAGCTGTTTTACACTAAACTCTCTAGAGAGGAGCACACAATGTTGTTCATCCAACATGCTGTGCAACTTACAGTAAAGGAACAGCATTTTTTAAATTTCCATTAGGAAAAGCAGTATTTCTCAGATGTGTGAGTTACGGGTCATGCAGCATTATCACAATTTGACACTGGTGGTGTTAGAAGGTACATAACTAGCCAAATTAAAACAGGTATTTCTAATGGAAGCGAGTTGAATTTGCTTATTATGAAGTTCTGTCTATATGGTCAATATAAAACACGTGTTTTTGTGAAACCGTAAAACATTTACATGTTTTTTGAGACTTCCCTAGAAACAAATGAAAATAATCATTATGTTATTTGTCTCCTTTCTTGTCCTTGTTGTATTTCTTGGACTCCAACATTTACACTGCAAGCAATCCAACATTAGCCTAACCAGAACAGCAATTTCCTCCCACACGGTGGAAACATTATTTGACAAAGATGTAAAATTAATTATATCATTATTAATTATTTACATAGTCATAGCACCTTAATTACTCTCAGTTAGGAAACAGATGAAGGCTAAGGAAATGTTACTAACACTATTATTACTATTGCAAATCACCCTCCTGCAGTTTTTCTGTTGGTTTTTGATACAAAATGGAAGCCAAGACTGAAACACTCGTCAAAGCCAGTCACTCACTCCATTAACAGAAAGAAAAGCAATCGTCTGATAGCTAATCAAAGCCTAGGGAAAGTCCAGGAGTACCAAGCAAATTCAATTTTTCATACTTCTATTTTAAAATTAAAAGCTCCAATATGTGATATTTAAAAAGTAAATAGTATTGGCAAGCCTTTGTTTTGTCTAGCTTCTGCAATTGTAAGCCATCAGGAAAAGATGGATGGGAGGAAGACTGGTGTAATTTCACTCCTTCAGAGCACTGGAAATTTCTCCATAAGATTCTGCAACTCACAGCTGAAACTCTGAATTACGGTACTTTTTCAAAATCTTTTTTTTTGAGTGTTGTAGGATAAAGTGGGTCCTAAAAATGTTTGACAGAGGCATATAGGGAGATGCAGTCTACTCAGCACTCTCCTGTGCATGTCATAACCTCTGTCCTCCAACCCCTTATGTAGGAAAATGAGACCACCATGGAAGAGAGCTCCAACCTGCTGAAGAAACATGGAGCAGCTTCAGACCCAGCAGATCATATTCTCCTTCCTCTTGGTTTTCTCTGGAATTAAAATTGGATGGTATATTTTTCAGAGAACTTCTTTCATTGAAAGACACGAAAGGGAAAGGTTGGATGACTGGTAACTGTCAGCTGCCTTCTTCTGACCAAATCTTACAAATTTCGTCTGGAAAGCATCAGCAGGAAAGATGAGTTAAGAAACAGTTGATGTTAAAAGGGAATCAGACGAACAAAATCCTTGGCTTTTATTCAGTGTCTGTGGTGAACATTCTTGTTAATCAAACCAAGGGTTGCATCCAGTATGGCTGTGAAAAATATATTCTCTTAAGGAATATCTTTTGGTGTTTTATGTTTTGCTGAAAGCATCATAGAAGTATCAGTCTGTGACATCAAATAAGCCAAATTTCATGAGCTACAGTAGGATTAAATGTTTAAAATGCCACATTCTGTGTTACTGTGAAGAATCAAGAAGGATAGAACAGGCTTTCCAAGAATAAGAACTACAAGAATTTTTCTAAGAGACTTTAGTTTTCTGTGGAATGCCTCCTGCAGGCTAGACAGGGGGAATAATCAACACAGAGACTTACCCTGAAGTTGAAATGTCTTACTTGCGATGCCACTACTAGTAGCTCCCTAGAGACAAACTGATCATAGAATCATAGAATGTTAGGGGTTGGAAGGGACCTTTAGAGATCGTCAAGTCCAATCCCCCTGCCAAAGCAGGATCATCTAGGATCATCCTGTATGTCACACAGGAATGCATCCAGACAGGTTTTGAAACACAAGCCTGAGGCACATTAAAACACCCAATTTTCATTAAAGTCTTGATCACCCACTTCTACCATTACAAGTCGTTATGAAGGCATTCCAAGTTGGGCAAGACACAGGCACTTACAACTAGTCCTATGTTGGTCAGTAATTCTGATGCTGTCTGCTTGCTGAACTCTCTCTGACTTACATCTATGCTGATGGGAACGTTTTGAACTTCCAGAATTAATTGTGTCAGTTTCAAGCCAACACAAATTAAACAGATGGAACAAAATAGCAACAATGGCTGCCTTATTTTTGTTTTTATTTATTAACTCTGGGACCTTTTATGGGACCGCCTTCATTTCAGCTTGACCAGTGATTCCACAATTTTTAGGAATCATAAAGCAGGTCAGAAAGATACAACATATACTTTATAATAATTCGAACTCCTGGGTGTTATTCATTAATCCTCAGGCTTGTGGGTTGCAGGTTACTATATATATACATATAATTTTTATACTACTGGCCTGATCTAGAAAGAATAGAATTTTACTGCAATGTGATAGATCTGGTTGAGAGCCTTGAAAGAGGCTAGCGACTGGGGATTTGTGTAGAATGCCTGCAAATCTACATGTGCACCACACCTGTCACACTGCATTAAAAAATGTAAATCGGAGAGATGCAGTACTACTACTGGATGTCCTGTGACTATTAAAGATGTACAGAAAATCTCACATACACAATGTGGTATTTGTGAATAAAAGGCCAGAAAGACCAGGGCAAAACTTCAAGTCAAGTACGTATCGGTATCAATGACTACATTGAAACAGCATTGTCATAAGGAAAACAGCACTGAAAAATGCCTGGGCTGCATTCATTTAATTTTTAAAGAGAGTCCTTTAACATTTCACTCCCATATTCTGCTTTAGTGGGCTGAGCAGAAGAATCTCAGCAGCTTGTTTGTCTGCAGCAGTCAAAAGTCAAGCCACTGCCCAGTGTCAATGGACTTCCATGGTGGAGGAGCAGGAAAAGCTCCTGCTGCCATACAGCTCTGGCTCAAAGCAAATGCCTTTTATTGTGCTGGAGTGCTCTTCCTATTGTTTGTTGTCAGCATAAAGTTGCTTTGGAAGTCTTCTACAATGGTGGCAAAAGGAATTCAGGAAAAGGAGTGTCTCCTGCTGCCATGAGAAGAGCAGACCCTGAAAGGACCTTTGAAGTGCCAGATTCTGTCCTGCTGCTTCTCCCCATTTATTGAGTGACTGGGGATGTGACCCTGGAAATGACAGCTTCTTGACACTACAGACAATGTTTAAGTTGTAACACATGTCTGCAAGATCCGTGCTTGCCTTCCCTCTCTGTCCCCTTTGGGACCTGAAGTAAAGGTCAGTTATGAAAGATGAAGATTTGGGCTTCTTCTTGTCCATTTAATTTCAGCCACCCCTGGAGGCCAGAACCAGTGAAGGGAAGGTGTGTGCTGAAGAATTTAATTTAACTACAACCAGACCCTTGACTTCAGTTGTCCATGAATGTCCATGAATGGGTGGGTGGCTACTGAATGCCAGGAAGACAAAGCGATGAATGTCTTGACAATCAGATCCATCGTCCTACTGGTGTGGCATGGTTTCTTTCCAGCAAGAGATTTATTACAATCTAGACAGTCTTTTTATTATCTAGGTATCTATACAATCTATTTATTACAAGCCAGAGAGAAAAAAGGAAGTCAGTGTTCCATCCAGGCAGGAGAGGACAGTATTGGCATCTATGTGTGGTGCTTGTGTGAGGGACAGTTGTGGTGGTGGGCCTGTCCAGTAGCTGGCTGGTGGGGAGGTTAACTGGGAAGGCCACAAGATGATGCATTAGCACAATGTGGCTGTTTAGGTGGCCGTAATTAAAAGTTCCTGAATGCAACTGATGCAAGAAGAAGAGACAAACCCTCCAAACTGCCCACAAAAGGACACATCGCCACCCTTTTGGCTTCCTGCAGCTTCTCTGCCAGCTGAGTCTGTGAATGCCACAGTCTCATCTTTTTCAAAAAACAGTGAATTCTTCTCCATTCCGTGTGATACATCCCTTTCAGTAAAACCAAACCAGGACAAAACATAAGAAGCGATTAAAGCAGAGCCTCACCCTGTGATCTCTTAAAGTAACAACAACTGAGTTACGTCTTGTACTGTCTCAGGGCTTTTAATACTTTAGAAAAAGATGCCCTAGAAAAACGCATCACAGGAAGATCAGTTCTGAGGAGAGGTTCTTCTGTGGTTTTTTTTTCTTTTCCACCAACACCCAACTTGACTTGTAATCTAAAAGAAATAAGCTTACATACACCTAACTTGAGAAGTAAGGCCTGGAGGTTTTATGTTCATAAACCAAAGAGAAAGTCAGACTCAAAACTGCACTTAGGATTACTCCTTTTTTTTTTTTTGTATGTGTGCTTAAAGTGAGTTAAAGGAAGCTTTGAAATTAACAGCTAAAGGCAGCAGCTACACACAGTAAACACACTGCTCACTCTGCAGTTAAACCCTCCAAGGATGGGTCTATCCTTGGTTCTGAGTAACACACGAGAACACCGTGTAAATTCAATAGCGTGATTTCAAGCTACATTCCTCCTTCATCAGGCCACTTGTGGTGGCTCTATTCATGAGCAGAGAGAAGTGGGTGGATGGTCTGCATACGCATTTGGAGCTAACGCGCCTAAATTGTAAAGTGCCTTTTAAGTATATAAATTAGAAAACCTGTATCAAGAGAACAACTGCTGCAAATGCCAGAATTGCTTTATCTTGGAAATAAAAGAAGTGAAACAGTGTCTCCACTGATTTTTCTCTTTCTTTTCCCCCATTAAGAGAACAGAGAGATGATTGCAGGTTGATTCACACTGTTCTGATTTTTTTTTCTTTCAATTCTTATTTTTAGAATCTACCCAGGATTAATGGGTGTTCATCTGATCCACAGCATGGGGACAGCACAGAGTAGAATGTAAAATGTGAATCAGGATGAACAGGGAAGGAAGGCAGGGAAAGGGAGCTATACAGAAGTTCTGCCTGTTTGATTCTTTGAAACAGGTACGACGCACAGAGAAAGGTTTTATCTCAAAAAAACCCATTGCTCCTTCCCCACCTTGCTTTGCCTATGCACAAATGAAATGAGCCTCTTTTCCACCTTGTCTGATTTCTGTTTTGTGACTGAAGAACTCAAAGGATGTGGCAGCAAGGAAATGGGAGCAAGCTGAGTCTCCAATCAGGAGATGATTTACTTTCAAGACCGTTCCAGATGCGGTTCCCTCCCAAAGGAGCTCTCGTTTCACCTAGGTTGCTACTGCTAATATTTAGAAGTGTTATTTAAATTTCGCATTTGTTCAGTTACACTGGGGAAAAAAATACTCTCCTTCCCAAACGGGAGCAAAAATTTGCCTGTGGCTAGCTCACAAAGAAACTCCCAGTCTTCTCACCATCACTGCAGCTGCCTTCAGCTACAGCAAAGATGCTTACAGGCAGAGACCCCAGACAAGGTGTTAATCACATGATGACAAAGGCCAGTAAGCAACCAGAGTGCCAACTACATCAATAACGGAAAGACACAAAAACCTCTGCATACATTTACACACACACAAAAAAATGCTACTGGTGAGACCTGTTTTGTTAAACCCATCTGTTTCCACTGTGGTTTTGGTGTATGACAGCTTACTCCTGTATGACAGCTTAGGTAAGAGTACTGGGTCTGGATGGGGTTAAGTTTCTTCACAGCAGCCCAAACCATGCTCTGCTTTAGATCTGTGACCAAAGCAGTGTTGATAACACGCCCAGGTTTTACCTACTGGTGCTGAGCAGCGCTTGCACAGCATCAAGACCTTCTTCGTTTCTCACTCCGCCCCCACAGTGAGCAGGATGGGGTTGGGCAAGGGGTCGGGAGGGGACACAGCTGGGACAGCTGACCCTAGCTGACCAAAGGGATATTCCACATCATATGATGTAGTGCTCAGCAATGAAAGCTGAATTTTTTTGAAAGTAACCACTGCATGGAGACTGACTACATCGGTTTATTGGTAGGAAGTGGTCAGAGAGTGCCTTTGCAGCACTTTTTTTTTTTTATTGCCTTTACTGTTCTTATCTCAACCCACGAGTTCTCTTGCTTTTGCCCTTCAGATTTTCTCCCCCATCTTGCTGGGGGACAGCGAGAGAGTGACCAAGTGGGGCCTTAGCTGCTGGCCAGGGCCAAACCACCACAGTGAGTAATATGTAAGTGATGTTCTTGGCCCAGAAAATAACAAGTGGCACACAGGTTAAGCCATGTTAACCAGACAGGTAAGAATTGAGATATCGCCTGGAGATGAATTTGTCAGGATTACAAAAATGACACATTACCCTCTAGTCCATTTTTAGCAGAGATTTTGAAATTTGGAAGACAAGAGAGTGGGAGGCTGAGATGGTAATGAAAAACACCCTGGATAAGGGCATGTAGAAGGAGGCAGGTCCTAACTTTCATTCCCCCATAAAACAGAGTGACAGTGTTGATGCATGCAGTTGAATCACAAGGCCACTAAGACCAGTGATTCTCAACTCTGTTTTGCCAACTACCCTAAAAACTGCAGCTCCCCATATTCTGCAATTCTGTGCTGCCACAGGCTGCATCTGTGCCACCAGGGCTGTCTTCTGGGAAGTCTATGGTCAGTCTCTCCTTCCTTTTAACCACACACAGTCCATAGTGCCAAAAAGCTGGGAAATGCCCCTAGAAATAATCTACACAAATCTGGATAGGGCAATTGGCAGAGCAGCAGATGAATAACAGGAGGGGAACTGAGACAGAATCCACAAGAATGGGAAGAGAAAGAGAAGCTACTGTGCTCTACCTTGGCTTCTGCTGAAGAGCAGTGACCTGAAGCAAAGTTCCATTGCCTCCAAAGGTGAATTAATACTGCTTAGCTCAGAATGGACCCTGCAGTACCACAGAGTCCAACAAGGTTGCCTACAACTCACCGCTACCCCAGGGAACTCTGGGAGGTAGCACCAAAACTGATACACATGGACCTATGCCCTCAAAGGCCTGCTCCTCTTTCTGCCTTTTTTTCTGTCTCTCTCTCTTGAAAAGATATCAGCATTCAAGATAGCAGCAGCAACAGAAGAACACAAAACAACAGTGCTAGACACATGCCTTCTCTCCTCAATGTATTATCCTCAAAGTTTGTCTTTGCATCAGTGTATATGGTTGTAGGACTGATGAGTTTTCATTTTTGGTGATTAACCCCACAGGCTGCCCTCTTGGGAGGCTGCACTGCTTGAATTGGAACATCACAGTCTGGAGGAGAATAAGCCAACAAGAAACATGGGAGAACACCACAGGTACTTCAGGAGTTGGGACTTAGGAGTTTAAAAAAGGGTCAGGGTGGGGAAAATCATGAGGGAAGGTTTCTTCTGTTACCCAGAGAAGATGGGGCTTAAAAGGCATCAGATGACAGCTAAGGGTCATGAAAAATAGATTCTGCTGGGTTAGTGAGCATTTTCCAAAAGAAGCCAGCTAGACAGTCCTTACACATTGATCAGAATACCTAAGTATCACTAAGCACACAGTAGATCTATTTTTAAGCTTTATGTCCATGTTTGAGGGCAAGTAAAAGAGATCATTTGATTTGAGGAGCAGTTCACAGCTTGACCACAAAGTGAAGAGCCTGTGGTACACAGCTAAACTCCAGTGCACACAGCCAAACCCCATAGCGGTCACCTTACCACACCACTTGCAGCAGGACCTGTTGAGTTACTCCCTGTCCCAGCCAGGGACAGCAACAGGCAGGAGCTGCAGCACTGGCACAAGCAAAACTTACCGCCTGTTGTATGATGTAGCTACACCTGAGCTACCTGTGAGTCATATGCTGTTTAGCAGAGGAGCCAGACAATTCCTGCTCTAGTCTCAGTAGGGAGGAAATGATCACAAACCAGAATGTTACTGGTTGTTTACACTGAAAGGGACGGACGCTTCCTGTGCAAATAGTTAACATGGTCTGTGATCAGATCCTGACGAGTAAATTTTTACGCAATATATGAGTGTACCCTCTTCATATACATGTAAATTAAAATCACAGCGTGTGCTTTCTGAGATGCAATTTCGCAAAACCTGTAGCAAATGGGAGTCAAATCAGGCTGAAGACAGAAGGTACAGAAAGTTCCTGACATCTGCGAGCAGTTTAAGAAATTTCTTAAATGCTTACAATGTTACAACCATGAAGAGAAGACTGGGCTACAAAAAAATACACACAAGGAAGAAACCCAACAGCTGGGTTTACCAGGGAAGTGAAAATACATATAAAATGTTATCTACAAAATTAGCACATCAAGAGGAAAAGGGGAAAAGATAATAATAAGTAAAAAATCTAAATATATAGAGGAAGCAAGAAGATACTAGGAAAAATTAAGGCAAATAGAATCAGATATATGATTTTTAATTTTTCTATGCAGATTATGAAAGATGGACCTTGAGCAATAAAAATAGTAGAATTAAAGAATCATCGAATATTACAGGTTGCAAGGGACCTCTAGAGATCTTCGAGTCCAACCCCTCTGCCAGAGCAGGATCACCTAGGGCATGTAGCACAGGAATGCATCCAGGGGGGTTTGGAAAGTCTCTAGAGAAGGAGACTCCACAACCTCTCTGGGCAGCCTGTTGCAGTGCTCCGTCCTCCTCACAGTAAAAAAGTTTCTCCTCATGTTGAGGTGGAGCCTTCTATGCTCAAGTTTATACCCGTTGTTCCTTGTCCTATTGCTGGGCATTATAGAAAAGAGATTGGCTCCTTCCATTTGACACCCACCCTTCAGATATTTATAGATGTTAATAAGGTCCCCTCCCAGTCTTCTCCTCTCCAGATTAAACAGCCCCCGTTCCCTCAGTCTTTCTTCATAGGGGAGATGCTCAAGTCCCTTAATCATCCTCATAGCTCTCTGTTGGACTCTTTCC
>WTSP01007055.1:8065-53025 GCA_025331215.1 Actenoides lindsayi | reverse complement strand
ATATTAGGAAGCATTTCTTTCCAGAAAGGGTTGTCAGGCATTGGAATGGCCTGCCCAGGGAGGTGGTGGAGTCACCACCCCTGGAGGTGTTTAAGAGGCAGTTGGGTGTTCTGCTTAGGGACATTGTTTAGTGATTTTTGATAGGGCTAGGAGTAAGGTTGGACTTGATGATCTTGAAAGTCTTTTCCAGCTGAAACTATTCTATGATTCTATGATATGTAAGGGGGGCTGAGGACATCTTTGTCATGCCAGCATAGGCATGTAAAGAATTGAACTGACTATGCATGAGACCTCAGGCATCTACCGGGGAGAGGTTCCTGAGAACAAAGTCAAGTCATGCTGGCTGTTCCAGGACTAAGCTGTTTGGGTTTTTTTCTTTTCCTTGGGGGAACCTCTGTTTTCTTGCTTTAGAGAGTTTGGATTGACAAAGGAAAAGTGAAAGCTGTAAAGAGGAAGTTACCTTTACCAGATTTGAGTGAGGAGAGGAAGTAGATAGGATATTGCATCCTACATTTTTTGCAGTACTTTGACTGTCTTCATCCCATAGCTGAAGAATAAAGGAGAGTATTCAAGTTAGCTACAGCAGAAAGAAACAGCTCCTGTGTAACCTGTTTATGGCTCATTTATACGCAGGCCTACAAACATCTGAAAAGGCTGTTTCTGTCTGTGTCTGTTTGTACTGCTTGGTTTCAATGTCCTGTTCTACAGACGCATGTTTGTATGTTTATTTGTTCTTTCTTACATTCCTTTTCACTTTTTCCCAAGGGTTTCAGAGAACTGTGGCCATCGCGGATTCCAACTATAACTGGTTCTATGGGCCGGAGAGCCAGCTGGTGTTTCTTGACAAATTTGTCATGCGCAACGGCAGCGGGAACTGGTTGGCAGAGCAGATCAGAAGGAACCGAGTGGTGGAGGGCCCAGGGACACCATCCAAAGGGCAGAGGTGGTGCACTCTCCACACCGAATTTCTCTGGTATGAAAGGGAATGAGCAGGCTCAAAAGGAACATGACAGCTGTTTGCTATTAGTGCTAATTCATTTTCTTTAGATTTGTATTGTAGAAGCAGAGATCAGGCTGACCGTGTGTGACTCAGAAGGTCATTACAATCACAGAACTTCTTCACTCGACATAGGTGCACAGTACATGTTGCTACAGGGAAGGGACACCTTGGTCTTGTCCTACATCTGCTTTTGTGTTTTCCTTCCGTTGTCTATTGCCTTTATAGAATACAAACAGGACTGAAAATTTGCCTGCATGTATTCTTCAGTTTATTTGCTCTATTCTAATTGTTTTTAATCCTATTGTGTTCTTTGGTAGTTAATTAGGTGAATATTTAAATCCGTTTTCTTTTAAAAGCTACAAATAATCATATAAGCTTTCTTTTAAGAGCACAAGTAACATAAGCAGTAAGGCTACTGTTAGTTGGTTTGCAGACTAATTTGCAAGTTATGATTGAAAAAAGAATCATGATAGATGACTAGATCTATACTTTCCATCTAATTTACAGCTCTGCTAACTCATATGTCAATCTTCTAAAGGTTAAAAATGAAAAGACTCAAGAGGGTTTAGATATAAATTCCCTCAGTCTGTAGAGAGAACAAGTGCATTTTTGAGGACTAAGGGTAGCTCTATTACTCCTTCTTACAAGAAAAATATTATTGAATATATATTGGTTTGCATTTACGATATGCACATTAGTACGCATGTTTATTAGGCTCCAAACACCCTTCATCTTCTTATTTGCAAAATACAGAATCTCTCCTCTAGAACCCCTTTCCATCATTCTTTTCTCCTGCATCTCCATGGAAGTCTTGGGAATTTATACTTAGAATATTCTTTTTGATGTCAAAGGGAGATATATTTTTTTAAGAGCACCTGAGTGGAAAAAAAAAGGGAAAAAAAATTATCTGAATATTCCAACAATTACCTTTTCCCTGTGCTGCAGTGTTGCTCTTGTGATGAGCATGTCCACTTACATTAGAGTCTCGGGAAAGAGATCTACTTTTAGGAGAATCTTCATCAAGGACCACTAGATATAGAGCAGGCTCCCAGTGCTGGTTGGAATTACCCAAAGCCATGTGCAGGACATGAGTTGTGATTGTCTAAGGCCTCACAAAGGCTCCTGGTTAGATGCAGAGAATAAATCTGATGAGGAACCATCTAACAGAAATACTGCTGGGCTTAATGATGGTTTTGTTTATTTTGGTTGATTAAAAACAATCCCAGGTTAGGCTTTGTTTTCCATGGTTGATGAGGGGTTTTTTGTAGATCAAATAAAATAAAAATTATAAACATTGTAACCTTTTCTGGCATTAATGCCTCTTTTTAAACCAAATGTCTCATATCTTACAATTTATTTATACAAGAAAGCCACGCAAAGTTTACTTCAGCCTAGTTGGAGAAGGAAACTAACACACACGAAGTAATATAAATCATAAAAATTTACTCTCTAAAATGCCTTTTCATGAAGTTTTGTTTTATTGTTAATTCTGTTTGGAGACTACAGACTTCTATAATCACGAGTCTGGAGAAACAGATGCTCTGCTTCTCTTGGTTAAGTAGTCAGTAAATAGGTACCAGTGTTGATGTCTAGTGCAAAATAGATGTGTCTACAGCCTGATCCTAATGTGCCTTTTTTACGGATATGTATTGCAGTTAGAAGCTTTATGATATAAGACAAAATGTGGCTACTTTGAAACCAGTGGTGCTCTTATTTTTGGACTGTGGAGGATTGCTTGTTTTAAATGTGGAGCAGATGCTTTCAACTGTTATTCTGTAAAAAGTACACAATAAATTTGTATAGGGATTAGTATGATAAATATCTTTACAACTATATGATTAGTTCACTCAGGAAGCATACGTGGGGGCTTTTTATTGGTAGCTTGCTCCTTGATGTAAATATTGAATCAGTTTTTGAGTTATGTACAGGTGCTGATAATGGAATTGGTTAAGTGATTTTTTTTAAACCCATCTTCCTCATCTTTTTGACAGGTATGATGCATCTTTGCGCTCTGTACCTCCACCAGACTACGGGGTTCCTAAGCTGCATTATTTTGAGGACTGGGGAGTGGTAACGTATGGAAGTGCTTTGCCAGCCGAAATCAACAGGCCTTTCCTTTCCTTCAAGTCAGGAAAGCTGGGAGGACGTGCAATATATGATATTGTTCATAAGAACAAGTACAAAGAGTGGATCAAGGGGTGGAGGAACTTTAATGCTGGCCATGAACACCCGGACCAGAACTCCTTTACTTTTGCTCCCAATGGTGTACCTTTCATAACAGAAGCTCTGTATGGGCCAAAATATACTTTTTTAAATAATGTGTTGATGTTTTCCCCTGCCGTGTCCAAGAGCTGCTTCTCCCCATGGGAAGGGCAAATTACAGAAGACTGTTCCTCAAAGTGGCTTAAATATAAACACGACTTGGCTGGTGACTGTCAAGGACGAGTGGTTGCCGCCATGGAGAGAAGTGGGGTGGTTTTTATCAGGGGAGAAGGAGTAGGTGCATACAATCCTAAACTGAAGCTGAGAAAATTGCAAAGAAACCTCATACTTCTCCATCCCCAGCTTCTCTTGCTAGTCGACCAAATCCATCTAGAAGATGACAGCCCCCTGCAGGCAGCAACCAGTTTCTTCCACAACGTAGATGTGCCTTTTGAAGAAACAGTTGTCGATGATGTTCATGGGGCTTTTATTAGGCACCGTGATGGGATATATAAGATGTACTGGATGGATGACACTGGCCACAGCGAGAAAGCTACCATCGCCTCAAGGATGTATCCCCGGGGCTACCCATACAATGGAACGAACTACGTGAATGTAACGACCCTTTTGCGGCACCCCGTCACGAGGGCCATTTACCTTTTCATTGGGCCTTCTGTCAACGTGCAGAGCTTCACCATCCGTGGTGATTCTCCGCAGCTGGATGTTTTCGTTGCCACCAGTGAGCATGCCTACGCAGTGTACCTGTGGCCCACTGAGGATGGGTCCCGCTCTGCCTTTGCACAGGTCATTGCAGACCGCCAGAAAATTGTCTTTGACCGAGCCTCTGCCATTAGGAACTCGGCAGTGCCAGAAGTGAAGGACTACGTAGGGATCGTGGAGAAGAACCTGCAGCATTTTAAGCCTGTTTTCCAGCAGCTCGAGAAGCAGATCCTATCTCGTGTCCGCAACACGGATAGCTTTAGGAAGACTGCTGAGCGCCTGCTGAGGTTTTCAGATAAGAGGCAGACAGAGGAGGCCATTGACAGGATATTTGCAATCTCACAGAGGCAACAGCAGCAGCAGCACGGCAGAGCAAAGAAAAACAGAAAGGTAGCCAAAGGCTACAAATTTGTTGATGCCGTTCCTGACATTTTTGCACAAATTGAGGTAAATGAAAGAAAAGTGCGACAAAAGGCACAGACTCAAGCACAAAAAGAGTTGCCTGTAGATGAAGACGAGGAAATGAAAGATCTTCTGGATTTTGCAGATATCACTTATGTGAAGCACAAAGCTGGAGTGTCAATCAAAGGCCGAACAGGGCTGGCACAGATGGTGACAACTGCTCGAAGTAGTGCCCCATCAATATCGGCTTCTTATACCCGCCTCTTTCTGATTCTCAACATTGCTATTTTTTTTGTCATGTTAGCAATGCAGCTCACCTATTTTCAGAAGGCCAAGAGACTGCATGGCCAAAGATGTCTGTATGCAATACTTTTAGTAGACAGCTGTATATTATTGTGGCTGTATTCTTCCTGTTCTCAGTCACAATGTTAGCAAAAGACCTCTACTAGTCGACCAGTTTATGGTCATATATGTCTATGCAAAAGCATTAACCCTAATAGGGCCAAAGTTTATCTATCTTCTTTTTTTTTCTGAAACATTCCAAAAACAGCTGGGGGAAGATTGGTTGCGGACCAGAAGGGATGGAAGAATAGGGCAAGCAATGAATATCTCAGAAACCAAGTACTTAATAAGTACTCCTCCTTTGTGTTTTGAGTTGGGCCTCACATCTGAGGGAATGTTGTGCTTTGTTCATCAGAGTTCAGTAATGTAAAGTTGTAATTAATTTTCTGGTGAGAAGAGCCCTTTTATTAGTTTTGTTTCTAAGGGCTTTCTTTTTTAAGAGTTGGGTTTGCAATTAAGTGAGTTTTCATTTTAGGCTGCTAGGGGTGTCTCTGGACATTCTCGTAAGAAAAGGACATTCAAACAAATATGCAAGGCAGATCTTAGCAGTAGACTTCATTCCTCTCTGCCAAGCCAAAGAATGCTTCAGTATGGGACACTCTTGTATAATTATTGCAGACCTGTCAATTTTTCCATGCCTAACAATCTGGCATGGTGGGAAATGGCAATCACGTCAGTACGTGCCAAGTGAGAGGCATAGCACCTAGTAGGCAGTAGCAGAAGGAAATATGGGGCTAACTCAAAGTTTAAAGAAACATAATTCTCAGGAAAAAAAACAACAAAAAACCACAACCTTTATCTTTCAGTTCACTGCAGACTGTAGAAGGATGAATGCTGTAGGGTCTGTTCTCAATTTTACAAGGCAGAGTTTCACAAAATTTTTCTATAGCTTGAAGAACATCTTAGTAGGGAAATAATGTCCTAGACCACTGCCCTTTCATATGCAATTGTAAAAAAACAAAGAAAAACCAAAGTGATCCTGTGGTAACCTCAGCAATTGCCAGTATGGAAAAAGAGGTATTAGGGAAGTATTTAATGTCTTTTTTCCTGTTCACATGGCTATAAACAGAGGACAGTTAAAACTGTGTGAACAGTCTGTTCTCTATAAAGCACCAGCAAGGGCTCTGCAAGCTCTTGGTGGCCCCGGGTCAATTATTTGGGGATTAGTGGTAAATGGAAATGTGTGGTTTATGACAAAAATAAGTTTGACATCTCCACATACATCCCCTTCTGTTCATTAAACTGATTTCAAAAATTCATAGCTATTTGAGAGAATGGAAGTTCTATGGAATTTGGGCATATCTGTATGTCTTTACAGAAAAACAATTCTTCCAGTACATTTGCTAAATAAAAACATTATAATTGTCTCTGTGGAGAAGTTGTTTTTCTTTGATTAAAATATTTTTCCTTGTAATTACAGTAATGATGTTCATCAGCACTTTGTTCAAACCACAAACCTTTGTTTCCTCTTCCTTACACTCATTTAGGTGTCTATCTACACTGCTGTTGTTAAGCACTTTGCGAGTCTATGTGTTGAAATGCGATGAGCTTTCCTTGTCTAAACATCTTCAGTCAACAGATCACAGAATATTTTCACTAGGTTCCAGCTAGTATTGACCCAGTCCTAGCACTGTATTTGCATAAATAAGCCCTACTACTGTCTCTAGTGCCTTGGATTTATCCAAGGATTTTTTTTGTTGTTTAATTTATCCAATAAAATTTGGTACATTTAGTCTGAGCAAAGATTTAGGACCCCAGTTAATTTCTGATCCGTGCATAAGTCAGTGGAGAAAGAGAACCTTTGGATAGCTACTCGGTCCACCTAAGGCCTTGAAACACCTTCAAGACATAACCTTTCCCTTTTCCGTAATTGCAAAAGGCACATAGGGTTGTTAGTCAACCATTTCAAATCACCCACCTAATTGCATAAGGTGAAGGGACCTGATTCTGGGGAGTGTTGCCCAGTACAGTCCCATCTTTGTCATGCCTGCTGAAAGTATGACTAGATTGTGGCAGGCTGCATACCACTGGAAATCTCCGTATTTCTGCCTTTGCACTGTGATGAAATGAAGACAAGCAGAAGTAGCTGTTGGGTTATGTTCAGCTCCAAAGACACTGTTGGTTAGGTTTTCAGTATTATGGGCCATGAAACACTGAAAATTAAAAGATGCAGGTACTCTTGTTAGTTTAGTTGTACAGACTGGCACATCCCTCCACTGGGAGCTGGCACCATAAAACAGCCCCAGAGTAATTCAGGGAGTTATTATTCCTTATAAGCAAAAAACCTGTGCTTGTGTCCCTGTGTCCTCTTTGCAGTCATATGAACCTTCAGGAAAATAAAGAGCTGTGGTAGCTTTTAGCCTTTATCAGGCTAATGTCAACAATGGAGTTCGAAGATTTCTATTTCATGTCTATGCATATTTGCCCTCTGTCAATTTGCTATTCCTTTGAGCAATCACTTACAGAAGGCCAACCTATAGTCAAGAAGGCTTTGGAGAAAT
Organism: Actenoides lindsayi; assembly: GCA_025331215.1. NCBI lineage: Eukaryota > Metazoa > Chordata > Aves > Coraciiformes > Alcedinidae > Actenoides > Actenoides lindsayi. The sequence continues at coordinate 45,858 of WTSP01007055.1, read as the reverse complement.
ACTTACATTTCTAGGTCTGCTTTGTACTGTGGTATCTGAATTCCAGGATGGGATTTGTGTAGCTGTCGTATGAAATTCAGGATTACAGAGATTAGAAAGGAAGTCGTGCACATTAGCTCTCATTCACATTACACTTCTCTGTCCTGTTCTAGCAATGCAAAGGGAAAGTGGTGGTTGTAAGAGATGCCCACACCCACAGTCAGATCTTAAAGCAGCTTTTAAAGCAGACCAACATTCAAATGGATGGTGTACATGCAATGATGGAGAGAAATTAAATGTACCAAGTTGTCATCCTGAAAGGGAGACTAGACCCAGTTCAGAACAAAGTGGTAATCCTAGGGTTCTCCAGCCTGTGCTTGGTTTTCATCTGATACCTTTCTGTTAAATGAATTATGAATTACCTGCCTATGACTGTCATTACTGGCCACTCTGAACTCTACTTGCACAGATGTAACTTTGATTCACATAGGGCAGCTTTAACTAGCTTATTTCAACTAGTGATGAAACCAAAATTGTGCTGAGTGTGTTTCGGATATGAAAAGAATCTTTTGCCTTCTCTTACTTATTCTTTTCCAGGCCCAAGCCTTTAAAAAGTCCCCTTAAGAAGTTTTGTTTCTATTCTTTGCTTCCATTCTTCTTTTCTCTCTCATTCCTTGTCAAGGATCATAATTTTTTAACGGAATTTAAAGCAAATGGAAGAACAAATGGTTCCATGCCTTCAGCAACCAGCAACTTGGGCTGTTGATAGAAATGTCTGTCAGAATAAAGAAACAGTTCAAGCCCTCAAATGGCAGCATATACTGAAAAATCTGACTTGGTCTTGCTTTAATAGGAACTGTGGTAAGGAAGAGCAGGTAAATGGCATCACCCCAGCTAGCTCTGCTGGCTGGTGGGAGGGCTGAAGAAGGTTCCTCAATGCTTGCTGACAGAAGAGAGGATCCTGTCCTCACCTTTGTGTCCTTTGTCTGAAATACAAGAGAGAAGTAGTCTCAGTGAGGTCTATGTCCATGGCAGAGGCAGGTAGCACTAGTTTCATCTGGACTGGGTATACTGAATAACTTTTTAAATGTCACTATGGTACCCAATAGCGAAGTTATCCTTCACTCCCTATTTTAAATGGACTCACAACACTGAAGTGTTTCTGGCAAATGCCTCTGCTCCCATTCTTGTTCAGCGTCTTTTTGGTTTCTAAAAATGTTCATTTTCTGAATCTCTGGCCACAGGAAAAGATGGTTATCATACAACTGGGTGTATGTGGATGGGTTCTTGTATTCATGTGAGACCCTGCTGATGTCACTCAACATCTCTTCAATAGCTGATGTTCAGTCATGCATGTTTCATTTCAGGGCTTGCAGTCTAAATTGGTCTAAAGTTAATTCAGTGTATTCTGAACCAAGTGAATGGGACTTCAGCCCACAGGTTGGTGGTGTGTATGTTTGAGGGTAGAAACTGGTTCTTAGATTTTAAAATAATTTTTTGAGTCCAGCTAAAAAAACATTGGTGTATCTTATATGCATCACTGTGACTAAAAGAAGCAAAGGGAATGGAGCACATTACCTCATTTCTTAAAACTTGTAAGATCAAAGCTTATTGTGGAGGACTATATGTCTGAAATGCATCAAATTCTTCTGTTGACCTATGTATTTTCCACTGATGAAAAGTTTTTTCTTAGTATTTGAAAGCATAGAGTGTTTGGAAAATAGCTGTATTTCTGCACTGGGATATTACATGCACATTTATTTAGTCTGCAAAAGGCTTAGTTGGGATCAAACATACTTTTGCCTAAATTTAATCCCTTTGATCTGGCTACTCTGTTAAAATTCAACAGGGTAACTTCAAGACGGTAAGTCAGGCTCAGCTAACAAAGCCACAGCATTACTTTCCGTCCCTTTTTGGCAGTTGACTCCAGGAGCACTCTGCAGCTGGAGGCCAATGTTGGATGTGTTCATACTGTCATCAGTATCTGGACTGTTTTCTAAATGAGTCCAACCTTGATGCAATTTATGTCAAAACACTTCAAAGAAAGAGCCCAGGACCCTTTCAAGGAAGGAACATAGCTGTTGTCTGCTTGAGGCAGACAGGACTGGACCCAGCTACACAATATACAAGTTCATCCTAAAAAATATTCTGAAAAACATTATCATTGAGTCACATCTGGCATCAGTTTTCCTCCTGATAATAACTGAGATGGATAACTAATTTAAATTAGTTAAGAAAGCAAGGATACATAAAATACAAAACATTTTTAATAAGAGTATAGAAATATTTTGGGTTTAATGTACTTTAATTTGCAAATTAATGTTATGGCATTTTATTTTCCATAGTAAATGAAAAAGACTGAGCTTTGTTTTTTTAGAACTGCCTAGGTGACTAGCCAGGGTGATTTACCTAATTGTAAATGAGTTAACTTTATAATCTGCCTCACTAACACTCCTTAATAACATCATAAAACCCTGACAACTTCTACCTTTCCAGTCCTATGAAAATAACATACATTTTCTTAGCAAATGCTTTTCACTTAATGCACAGCTGACACTCAAAGAATTGTGCAGACTTATTTATGGCACTTATAGGTTAGTGTATATTTATTAGTAAAGCCCTCCCACCACTGGTTGCTGTAGGACACTTGAATCTGGGTTACAGAACCATCCTGGTCCAGTAATGAGACCTGTAGTGGATTGGTAGTGTTAATAATAACAGCAAGAGAAAACTAGTGCAAAGACTTGTGTCACTCTGTACCAGAGCTCACCCGTTAGAGCCTCCTTCAGAGCTGCACTTGGTTCTGCAACACTGGTTCCTTCGTAACAACAACAAAAAAATTCGTTTTCGGCCAAAACCTGCTAATAAATGTAATGCCTTAAAATAGCAGTATAATGTACACAAATGCTTGTAAGCTGTACAGGCCCAGTCACAGTGCTACTTCTCAGCCTGCTGCTCTGCTAAGTATTAGTACTATTAATGATTTATATGGTGCCACTGAGGTGTCTGACACTTCACAAACATGTAAGAAGACTGGTTCAGCCATAAAGACAGAATAACATTCTTGGTTTCACAAACTGAGGTACGGGGCCGCTAGGAGATGTCAGTCCACACGGAGGGTAGGTGCAGATCTTCTTGCAGACAAAAGCCCCTCTAGTTAATCATTAATTTCACCTGGAACAAGACAAAGGGCATTACAAGAATTTTCCTAGAAAAAAAAGACTTTCTGTCTTTCTGAACTGGGCACTGGGAAATGCTGCTTACGACTCTCACTTGGAGAAGCAAGTCTGGTTGCTATAAAAAGAAAACCAGTGCTGAGGTGCTCTTTTCCATTGCATCCGTGGATGCACAAGATTTTAGACTAATAATGTAAAGAGGAAGTTGAGCTTGATGAGACTAACTATAGGAATTTGAGACAGGATGGGCCTTGGTCGGAGCAGCTACAAATGAAATATTTGTTGAAAAACAAAACCAGCTCTTTGCTATCCTGAGCAAATAGCAAATGTTTCAGAAAAAAAACCAAACAACAAACCCTATTGTAAGGGCTTACTAACATGACTAAACCAAGATCTACTCAATATGTACTGGCAAAGTTCCCCAGTGTGCATGTATGTGCGCACACACACATACAAACTCTGCATTTGATACCAGCATTATGGGTTTGATACAACCACAGAACTACTTAGACTACAGCTTTTTCCACCTAGAAAATGTTTGAGATTTTCAGCTGCAGATGAAAAGAAATTAAAATGTAAAGGAGTAACTTGATGAGATGTTAAACAAGTCAATTTGTTTTCAGCTAACTCCTTCATTTTAATAAAGTATATTTCAAAATGAAAAGATGTTTCAAATGAAAATAATAATTTTATTCTAAAAATGTCCAGCTTTTTCATTCTGGCATTGTTTCCATCCCCCCTGAAAAGCATGAAATTTAATGCAACTTAATGCAAAAACAACCATTAAATTGGAATTCTGGATCCTTTAACAGAATACTATTTTCTTAAACACTTTCCAGTTAGTACTTTACAGCTGTTGTGGTGAGACAAGTGTTAATTTAGAGGGGGAAAAAAGAGCTGCTCTGGGAGAAAAATGCTCTGAGGTGCACAGGATATCAAAAGCAGCCAGTCCTCCCCTACCCCAGTAGCTGTCCCACCCAGGACCTTCTCCAACCCCTCAGTCCCACAGCTGTCCACCCACAGGGCTTGCCTAGGCTTTCACTGCTCCCCGCTTGACTTCCAGCACAGCTACTCCCCTGGTTTTGAACCAGGGTGGTTTTTCACCCCTCTCCCAACTCTATCAGCAAGTATTTAGTGGAAACATGTTTGCTTGAAAGAGTGGCTTAATCCTTTTGCACACAGAGGTCCCCTCCCTTTTTTCAAGAATTGCATTCCTGAAATCATATTTTATTACAGATAAATAAAATGCTGCTAAAATTAGGCTCTGAAAGTGAAGTAGCCAGGTTGCTTGTCTGTACTGTTTCCCATGTGTGGTTGTTATCTGTTCCAGAGAGCTGCCATTGGTTGTTATGTTCCCTTGTTAAATCAGTGGTGCTTGGAGGCAGCCCATGTCTCTGTAACAAGGTGCCTTTGCAGTGATTTCACTTTGCTTATGTTATTTCTACCACCCCAACATCTGCTAAGACCTTTTCAGATATGGTGAATTCTGGTTTCAGGGTATGCTAACCTTTGCCTCTAGCTGCCTCTAGGTAAAAATCAAGGCAACAATATTTGCCAATAATATGAAGTTACTCTGGATAGTTAAAAAAAACAACTTATGCTTTAAAGAAATGCAAAGATACTTTACTAGACTGCCTCACCAGAAAGCAAAATGGCAGGTCAGATTCAGTGTAGAGGAAGTTGTGTTCAAAGTGAAACCAAATTCTAACTTCATATCTACATTGATAGATATGATAGGTGAGTGAGGTTACCCCTCAGGAACTGAGATTTTTTTATTATAATACTCAGCTTGTTAAAATATAAACTCAGTGCTTCACAAATGATCAAAAAGCAGTTAAAATTGTATAAATTATTACAAGAAAATAGAAAACAAAATCATGCCATGGTAGCAAACTGTGATTCAGTTGCACCTTCAATGCACTGCAAAATTGGTACACCTCCATTTCCCGTCATGTGAAAAATGACACTTGAATCCTAGAGAATGATTCAGGTGGCAACATGGATAAAAAAACACCAAATGTATACAAAGGTATACATCCAACAAGGAATGACTAAATATATTAGGGGCTCCTCAGCCTGGAAAAGAGGCTACGATGAAGGTGTGCAAGATCAAGAGTGAATGGAGAGAAAGATTGGGTAGGGATCCACAGTTTTGTCTCTGTCCCAGCCAGAACTTGGGAACATTGATATGGGTTGGTGTCAGGTTTGAATGAAGGTTAAACACACTTGCTATACAGTGTCTTGGATGTTAAAAAATCTTCATGGATGATTAAAACTGAAATCAGACAAATTTACAGAAGAAATACATCAACAGGTGTTAGATGGAAAGGAAATCATTGAAATGCAAATTGTTCCCCTGTCCCTGTGCTCATCCTTAGATTTCTCCTGTAACCAAGAGGCGACCAGACTAATTTAACCTTTGGTCCAATTCTCTCTTGCTGGGTTTAAGTCCTTTTTGGGTTTATGTCTTTATATTATACTGCTGCGTAATGACAAAGCAAAGTCTGCTCCAGACTGATGCAAACATTTCAGTTAGTGGCATGGTTTTCTCTGCAGCAGCAGTAGCAGCAGCTTGGTTCTGAGCACAGCACATCTGGTACAAGCACAGTGGTCACCCACACCAGTGCTGCTTGCTTCAGTGCCTTCACACCATCTATTCAGCTGCCCAAAGAGCAGCATGGAGCCTTTGGAAGATTCAAATGACCCCCAAAGTTCATTCAAAGTAATTTAGGTTCCCACAGATTTTTGACAACCCATTTTGTTTCCACTGTGTTTGGTTCCTGCAGCCCTGGGTACAGCATGGAGTGATACAGGCAGAATCATGTCTTGCTGTCTTGCCTAAGGTAGCCAGTACCAAATTCAAGCTGGCCCAGGTGGAGGCAATAGTTGCCTGAGCCTGGGGCGAGGCTCTGGCTTTGTGGTTAACCTCTGTGCCATGATAATGCCCAGGAAGAATCAGTGCAATGTAAATTACTGCATTTGAAATCTGAGCAGGGTGGATTTGTATTGCTGACGGACAGAGCGAGATCAGAGAATTCCTGGTTCATGCGAGACAGGTGATCTTTTCTCTAAAATCCTGGATAAGTAATTGTGGCAGAGAAGATGACAGTGACCACCAGCTTCCCAGCTGGATGCACATCTGGCTGCCACCAAGCATGTGATGACTGCAAACTACAGACCCTCAGAGATCTTCAGTCACATGGCTACAAGCAAGCAATAAAGCTTTAATTTCCTTAATTCTGAGTACCAGTTTACCACACCTGAATTTAGATAAGATGCACCTTAGCTAGGAGCCTGACCAGGCTTGAAGTTATTGAAATATATGGACTCTGGGTGCACATTTTTTCATAGTCTTCCAAGACCAGGAATTCCTTCCAGATATTTTTCTTCATTATGCAAGCCTTTTCCATCATTTTTCCACTTCATGTCATCTGCTTAGTTTCTACTGGTTTAGGAGTGGGTTTTTTTCTGGTCTACAAAGCTGCCACTACCTTCTTTGGAGGAGGGAGTCCCAAGTCTGGTTACTGGCAAATAGTACTTTGGTACTCTGAGGCTGGAGCTTCAGTAGAAACCACTTCCTGGGTCATTGCTATGTGTGCACTGGCTTATTTGCTCTAACTCCTTTAAAAAGATTAATCAATTAGACTGAAAAAATGATTATAGTTGAATTTTATACTGTAATAGAACAAGTCACACTGTATTACTAATAATAAGGCAGGATAAGGAATTATACACAGTTCTGGGTGGTCTTCTCACATTTTATTCACACTTTGTTGTCTCACTGAAAATCTTCACTGAAAAGACAATGGGGTTTAGTTCATTGCTAGCTACAATGCATGTGTGGACAAATAGAAACTATTTTTATAGAAACAAAGTTCTTTCCTGTTTTGATGCTGATTACTGGAGTCTGTTTCCACTGTGATCTCCACATGACCTGGGTACTGTGCAGTGGGCTTGTGCACTTCTCTTTCGGCTGAGATCTGCTCACTGCATCACCACCACCAATAGAAAGTGAAAGCTCTTCAAGCTTCTATAAGCTGTGGGAGTTTCAGCACACTTGTCTTTTTTTTCTGACTCTTCTGACTGAGACTTCAGTCTCCTCAAAGTAAGGGGAGGCTGAAAATGGATAAGTTACGCGAGGTACTGAACTTCTGCGTCCGCTACCAGACCGTTCTGGGTTACAGCTTTGTGTCCCTGATGACAGCTGTCAGTGAGTACATCTTCTCATCTGTGGTGTTCAAGTGTCCCTGCAATTCTAAGAACATGCTGTATGGCTGTGTCTTCCTTTTAATACCCGCCTTCATCCTCTTTCTACTTGGCTACATGGTGAACCCCAAAATGTGGCGCCTGCTGACCGGCACCTGCTATAAGGAGAACTGCTGCTGTATGACGAACCACTACAGTAAGGAGAAGAGATGCTGCTGGAGACCCCGGGGAACCTGTTGCCAATGCTGTGAGATAATAGTGCTAGTGACAGGCAGAGCCCTGGTGGCCCCCTTCACCTGGATCGCAGTGGCCCTTCTCAGAGCCAGCTTCTATGAGTGCGCGGTCAGTGGGAGCGAACGCTTAAAGAACATTGTGTGTAAAGATAAAGGAGAAGAATGCCACAAGATGGTTATCAAAATACCCTGTGATGAGACGTTATCAAAGAAGATAGCAGATGAGTTCCTCAGCCTTCAGACAGAGTCCCAGGTAAGGCCTCTCTGCTTTTCACCCTAGAGGGCTTCAACCCTCTGAGGGCTGCTCAATGCATGGTGGTGTTTGCTGGAGGCTGTAAACTCCCTTTCTCTCTCACGTTATGCAATTACCAAAAATACACAATCAGAAAATCTTTATTAGCAAAAAAAAACCCCACTAACAGAAAGGTAACAAGTGTATATTTTAGCTATTCTCTGCTTTCTCATGTTTGCATGGCAATCGTTTGGCACTGCAATTTACATAACCCCTTTCAAAATTGGGTGGGGAACCAGCCTAGAGACCAGGACTTTCCACAGAAACTTCTCCTCTCATTTAATTAAGGCATAATGCAAGTTCTTCTCTTTTTCCACTCCTATTCCTCTGAATATCTCAATTTCCTTTAAGTGTGAATTAGCTGAGGGAAAGCTGAAGTCATGAATAGAGAGGAAGTTTGAAATAGAGAACTGGAAAGTGAAACTAAGGACTATGAATCTTAGATCTTAGCATTTGAACCTATTAGTAATTTTATATTTGTATTCTAGAAGAATAGTTAAAAGGTGTATCTGTCTTGTTAAAGTGTTCTTGTGCTGAAGGCAAACTGGATGATCAACAAAATAGCACCTGTGGGCAGATTTCTTTCTTTGGAGTGAATTGAAACCCCCGAATTTTGGCAGCATTCCAGCTTTGTTTCTGAAACCTCCAAATTTTGGAAGCACTCCAGCTTTGTTTCTAGGTTTGCTTGGTCATCATCTTAACTCCACTACAAAACCCAATTTTTATCATGCTTTCTTAGGGGTAGATAAAGGGTGGTTAATGGAGTTAAGTTTATACTGGATTATAATTACTTGCATTTTTACAAGTTCCTGGTTAGTACAAATGCTTATTAAAACAAAAATAATGTTTGCCTTTGCTAAATGTACTGGGACCAGTACTGTTTAATATCTTTGTCAGTGATATGGACAGTAGGATTGAGTACACCCTCAGCAAGTGTGCAGATGACACCAAGCTGTGGATGCGGTCAACACACTGGAGGGAAGGGATGCCATCCAGGGGGACCGTGCCAGGCTGGAGAGGTGGGCCCATGCCAACCTCATAAAGTTCAACAAGGCCAGGTGGAAGGTCCTGCACATGGGTCAGGGTAAATCCAAGCACAGATACAGGCTGGACAACGAGTGGCTTCAAAGTAGCTCTGCAGAGAAGGACTTGGGGGTATTGGTGGATGAAAAAATGAATATGAGCCAGCAACATGCTCTCGCAGCCTAGAAAGCCAACTGCACCCTGGGCTGCATCAAAAGAAGTGTGGCCAGCAGGTGGAGGGCAGTGATTCTCCCCCTCTGTTCTGCTCTCATGAGATCCCACCTGGAGTACTGCCCTCAGCTCTGGGGGCCCCGGCATAAGAAAGACATGGACCTGCTCAAGCGGGCCCAGAGGGGAGGGCCACAAAGATGACCAGAGGACTGCAATACCTCCCATGTGTGTGTTACCAAAATTAGAAAGAAACCTCTGAACAAAAATTATCAATTTGAGATATCATTAAGAAGCAGGCACTTCTTTATTGTAGTGCTGGATGCTTGGGGGATCATTCCACCTAATGTGCCTCCCGTATATCACACCAGCTTATGTTTATATTACCCTACTACATACACATGTATTAAAATTCCTAAAATGATTATATATATTTGTTCTGTTTCCTGGAACTACTTAACATATTTACATAGTTATTATGGACACGGGTAGTCTCTGAAGGGTTTCAGAGGGTCTCTCAGGGCCCCCTGGTGGTCACCCATTGCTGTCCTCTGGGTGAACTTGGCTCCTCTCTTTTATAGCTGAAAGTTGGCTATCAATCCTTTTTATGGTTATCTTAAAACTTGCCTGTTACATAGTTTCCTTAGTGATGAGAATGGTCTTCATTCTGATTGGTCTGAGTTCTTTTCAGTTGTAATTCATTACACTTCAATAATACAGAATGCACCTGGTTTCCTTATGAATGTATCATGAGGACTGGCTGAGAGAGTTAAGGTTGATCAATCTGGAGAAGAGAAGGCTCCATGGAGACTTAACTGTGGCCTTCCAGTATCTGAAGGGGCCTATGAGAAAGCTGGAGAGGGACTTTTTACAAGGGTATGTAGTGATAGGAGAAGGGGTATTGGCTTTAAACTGGAAGAAGGAGGTTTTAGATTCGATGTAAGGAAGTTCTTTACAATGAGAGTGGTGAGGTGTTGCTTTAGGTGAGGCCTCTAAGACTTATCTAGGGATGTTAAAAATCATGTACAATACAAGAATGAATTCCCATGTTCAACAGTCAAATCCACTTCCTGACAACAAACAGGACACCACTCTTCCTCCATGGCTATTTTTCATAGGCTCAGACATCAGGGAGAAGAGGTAGTTTCCAAAAGTAGATAAAACAGGAGGAGTAATTTGCAGCACCGGCAGTAGACAGGTGATTCTATGCTCTCTGTACCATAAATATGACCACAGCTGCAGAAACTGCTGGTCAGTATCTTGCCTTTAAAGTTAAGAAAGCTGAATATAACTGAGGGAAGAACTTCACACTACCTTCTCTTTTTTTTTGGTATCTAAACAAGATCAGCTCAGGGGTGCAGAAGCTCCGTAAGACTGGCTGAATTACATGCATGGGATCCTCTCTTTCTGCAGTGAGCTGACTGTTACAGGCACTCCAGGGGGTCTTTGCATACAGTTTTCACATCTTTTTTAATGTTAAATGTTATAATCTTACATATGATGATGCAAAACCACCATTAAACCATCTCTCTCTTTTCCAAGCTGATAGGATGGTTTCTGATAGCCACCATCATGACTACGATACTGCTTGCAAAATGTGTCAACCAGTGTTGCTCCCCAGTTAGCTACCAGCAGCACAAGTTCTGGAAAGTTTACTTGAAAAAAGAACATGAGCAATTTGACATCAAGACTAAAGAGCAAGCAACCAGTCTGGCAGAAAGAAATATGAAATGTTTTTTTGAAGGCTCTGTCCCAGAACCATTTCAGACTCCCAGCAACAATGACTGGCAGAAGATTTCATTACTGCATACCTTCAATGTGAAAGAGCAGCATTATAGCAAGATACACGAGTACGTTAACACAAACAGTGGCAAAAAACCCAGAGGCAACAATGTCAGATCTGAGGAAGGAGATCAGAATCCCCCTGATAGGGGTGAAGCAAACACAAACGAATCTGGTTTATAAAGAAACAAATCCTTTGCGCTGGCAATCTTTTAACTGATGAACAACAGTCCTATTCTGTGTTTTTATTGAAATCTATGCAAATTGTATGTAAAACTGATAGTTGTAACCCTCAGAAGACTTGCTTTGAAATACATTTTATAGCTTTTGCTTAAGTACATTTAAATAAATATATATTTCAAAAGGGGAGTTTTCATGTGTTGTTGCTCATTAAGAAGAGCCACACATGTAAAATAATCATCACCTACAAATATGTCAGCATGTCAAATGATTCCACAACACCTTAAGGGCATTTGGCAAAATGGAATGACAATACCAAACCTTCATACAAGGCAGTATTAAAGAGAGAAAAACGAATGGAAGTTTTGATCAGAAATTCATCTTAGTTTATTAGGTCTCACTTGACATTATATCTCTCAGTGGAGCTTAGAGCAAGTTCTATACTAAAATATTTACTTGCAGTCAATTAGTTTCTCAAGGCAAGGCTAGCATCTTTTAAAATCTGGGAAGCAATTAGCATTTTGGAGCTACCTGTGCATACCAAAGGAGCTCATCCAAATGATTTCATCCACTTATTGGTTTGAATGGACGAGCAAAAAGGTTCCAGTCATTTTACCCCTACCAGCTCAGCAGCTTTAGGTAATAATAGAGAAGTGAAAAACTTCCATGGTGGTGAATTTTCTTTACCACTACCTGACCTTGATCACTTTTTGCAGTAGGCCTTCTTAATTAGCTCATTTCCTATAATTGTAAAGTTCTTTAATGGAAAAAAAACCAGTCATTTAAATGCTGCAGGTAAGACACACTAACATCAAACTTCCTGTTTATATTCCATTTTTTTTTTTCTACTTGTTTCCTAAAAAATACATCATTATTACGGGGTTTTTTTGACATATAATATTAAATATAGGGTTTTCACCCTGACATCAGTACCTAAGCTACACTTGGATGTCCCTGACAAATACACTATTCAACTTGATTTAGAATGGAGCCTAAGTGCAAATTAGCATGTCTTTAGGGGTTAGACCTATGTATAACATAGTAGTCTCAGTGAAGCTTATATTAACAAACATTTATAGCACAGCTGTGTACTTAAGGACATTATAAATCTGCAATACATATTAGAAAATAATAACACTCATATCAAAGAACATCTAATTATAGGAAACAAAGATACCAGCTTTATGTGAAGAATTACAAAGTTCAGTTTTTCTATGAGAAGTTTTTTAGAGAGCATTTTAGAGTGGCGAGTTAGATTGCTTGGTCTGAGTCGTCCTTCCACTTCCAGAATTCTTCTCTTTGTAGTCAGTAAACTTAAACTTGGAAACTATTCAAAAAGACAGAGAGAAATCCCATGAAGTTCTTTGTTACAGTCATTATCCAAGGGAGAAAGAAGGGAAAACCCTGTTTTAACTAGCTGAATACAAACAGCTTGGAAGCTTTATTCTTATAAACTCAAAATATAACATTGAAAAGGAAAACATTCCTTGACTCAGTGGCTTTACCTTAGAGATACAACAAAACACTTCAAGATAGAATGAAGGCCTCCAAGAATAAGCCACGCCTTATTTCACTTCCTGATGCGAGGCTGCAGTGAAAATAATCTCAGAGTTCCTGTTATTCATCTCAGCAGCATCTGGGTGGGCTCCTGCCACTTCCCACTCATGGTGGCAACTCTCAGGGACTTTATATTTACAAATATCTGAAGACTGGGTGTCAAGTAGAAGGGGCCAGCCTCTTCTCAGCAGTGGCCTATGATAGGATGAGGGGTAACGGTCACAAACTGGGACACAGGAAGGCCCACCTCAACATGAGGAATATCTTCTTTCCCATGAGGGTGACAGAGCACTGGAACAAGCTGCACAGAGACATTGTGGTTTCCTTCTCTAGAGACTTTCAGAACCTGCCTGGATATGTTCCTGTGTGGCCTGCCCTTGGTGATCCCACTCTGGCAGGGGGATTTGACTCGATGGTCTCCAGAGGTCCCTTCCAAACCTTACCATTCTGTGATTCACCAAGCTGCTTCAGCTTTCCAGGAAAGACATAGAGCTGTCATTTCTAATTAAAATCAATGAGCAAAGGTTTCAAATGGGACTGCAATACATACCTTCCAAGTTTGCTCACAATGATGGTAGTCTGTTTTTCATAGATAAAGTGATTTTTAGGGGAAGGAAAAAAGTTATGTCTATGTTTAAGGATAGAAGCAGATATGAATATATTGGTTTTTTATGTAGTCATGTTTGAATTTTGATTTTTTTCTCACCTTTATGCAATGCTCACACCTTCTGTATGTAATTACATTTATAACAAAATAAATTTCAAAGCAAAGCTTCATCACACTTGTGAGTGCTCTGTTAGACACCTTCAAAAGAAAGGCCCACACTAAAATGAAACACTGAGGAACACTCCTGTGAATATGTTACCGAAAGAGACAAGCAAAAAATGTATGTGCATAAGGTAGCTAATGTCAGCAACAAATGTGAGCAACAGCTCACTGTTTTTTCTGTTGTTTATTACTGGTTTTCTATCTAACATTTACTTACTTCATCTTCAGAATACAATGGAGGAGACAATCCAATGTAGGAAGAAAACACAAACACTAACAGAAAAATGTGTGTCCATTGAGCATGTCCGTGAAGCACAGAGCTCAGCCAAAAAAGAGTGATTGCTGCACGACCAGGTGCATAAGTGGGACATGACATGAGTATGAACTAGCACCCAGCCTAGTCTGTCAGTCTCACGTTGCCTCTGGTCTTGTCTTGATCTCAAATCTGCACTGCCTTGACTGCCTCAGGCATTTCTGCTGCATGTTCATTTTCATAGTGAAAACCTATCCTTCAAAACTTACCAAGTGCAAGTAGAAGTAAAGATTTCCTCAGGTTGTTTATTCTGAAATACTGAAACCTAAAGAAACAGGTTTGATGTCCTTCATGGAGCATCACTGTAAATATTCAGCATGGAAGGAAGGGGTGGAACCCTTGGCCACACCAAAGCCAGTTTGGCAAGACTGTAAAGGCCTCAGGAGGATGCTTATGGTCCTTGTTTTGTTGGAGTATCCAGCCCTGACTTGGCCAGCTAATGCCTGCAGCCAGAAACTCTTTAATAGGCCCTAAATACATGGGAGTCAGCCTACGTGTCACTGCAATGTGGTGACTGATGCTTTTTAGCTGGTGCAGACAGAAAGTATTACCATAGGTGTGTGCATGCACATGCACCTGTGTGCAAGTCCAATGCAACAGAGGTTTAAGTAAGAGAACTGTATATTATCAAAACAAGGACAGTATAGGTCATTCATTTTCAATATAATAATAAAAAGAGGAGGATATTTGATTGGTAGGATGTTGCTGGAAAAAGGAAAAATGGCCATTGCCTCGTAAAAAACCCAAAAATCTTTTTGTGTTCAGCCAAAGTCACCACATGCCCATCTCAGCCAGCTCAGCATAACCAGCAAAAACCTCACTAAGGGCTCCTGCACAGGCAGTGAGATCAGGTGAATTCCACAGGCGTTTCAGCCTTCGTGTAAGAAAGAAACAAAAAAAAACCCCAAAAATGTTGAGAAACTTGTTACTGGTTGCAACACGTTGTTACACATTGTAACTTGTTATTTGTGGCAGGTAACCGCATGTTGCACTGAGCCCAACACTGGTTAATGAATAGCTTATTTTTTGTTCTGTACAGAATTGTTCTCTTAAAGCTCCATTACACTACACCACCACTGCACAGCACTGTTAAGACAAATGAAGGGAGAAACATTGTGAGGACTGTACAGATCTGATGGGAATGAACCCTGCTGTCCCCAAGGTAAGAGGTGTCTTTGGTGAGAAGAAGGTGTGCTGGCTTTATGGGTAGGGTACTGTACCAGGACTCGGGGTGTCATCCAACACTTACCCAGATATCTTGCATTAAACTTTTCCTATAACTCAGGTCTCTGTGAGACTGCTATTTCTCTACTTGCTAGTCATTCTGTGGTAACAGGTCCAGTGACAAGGGGAAGGTGACATGTGCAACAGACGGTGATGAAGGTCAGGTAAGAACAAACACAATGACCAGCAAACCTGTTGTATGGCAATCACTAAATTTTATTCAAGTTACCTTAGGTGAGTACAGATCCATAGTCACTACATATTAAATAGGACATGCTTTGTTCAGTTTGGGCATAAGAGCAGTGCTCTTGAAGAGAAGACTGACATGAAAAGGCCCCTAGCTTGAAGCAACACAAACATTGCTATGGTTGTCAGAGTGCTGCAGCATGACATACACACAAGGCTGAATAGGCACAAGAGCAAAACTGCATGTGGGGCCTGACAGAGTCATCAGTGAACCCTTATCTCTCTCTGCTTTCAAAGGGAGCAGGATGTCTGGTGTGAAGGACAATGAATAGCAAACCATCATGCATCAAAATGGACATCTTGAAGCAAGACACCACATACAGTAGTCACAGTAGATTAATTAACTATTCCTTATCACAAACAGCCAGGGAAATAAAGCACTTCTTAGCAACCATGCTTTGAAACATTACCATCAAACAAAATGGGAAAAGGTGGTCATGTTTAGCTGAAACCAGTTGGTGTCTGAATGAATATTTTGCATCCAGTGTGCACTAAATACAGAGATAAAATTTCCATTGAGTTGAAGAGCATGATTATGTCAGAAGGAAGGGCAGGCCATTTTGATCTTTTATACTGATACCTGTGTCATGACAATTAACATTGCTTTCCCCCTGCTCTGCCCCTCCTGTTTCCTGCCCAGCTCCCTTCACCTTTCAAATGTATGATTGGGGCAGCTGGCTCAGCAAATCCACTTTTACCCTGTATGCCTTCTTCAGAAACAAAAGGTGCAAAATATCCCTCAGCAGGGTTTCTCCCAATATTTCTTTCATTTATTTCTTTTGTGCTTTCTGTCTTCAGCCTTCCTTAAAAACGTAATTCCTATTTCTGTCACAGCATCACCCTTCAGCCTGTCCTGGAGGAAGGTAACTTCTGCTGCTAAGTGAACCTGGAAAGAAACAGGTCTGTCTAGTTAAGCAAAGAAATGTCCAGATTTTTGCCCTCCTCCAGTATAATTAGCTTTTTTTCTACCTCTTACCACAAGGGGACCCCATTTCTCAGCTTTCAAAAGAAGCAGATTTCTCGATTGTTTGAAAATATTTTTCCCAACTATGGCAATAAAAGGGAAGTTTATATGCACTGGAATTTGTGTACTACATTACTTTTCATTCTAGTGCTTTGCTTGAGTACTTGAGATGGTTTTGTGATCACAAAATTTCCTGATCACATACTAATACTCACGATAAAATACTTTTGTTAATTAGTCATCAGACACACTTCTGATGCTTTGGTTTCAACATTATACTTATCCACACTTGGTTTCATACTTCCAGCAGGCACTGCAGTAACCTGAGAATATTATTTATCTTCATGTATTTGGAAAGAATCGGGGACGGCTATTTACTGGTAACACCTATGCAGAAAAATGAGTCAGGCTCAAGAAGCAGCAGAGGAGCCCAGCATGCACACCCAGCTCTCCACATTCCATGTTAGCTGGCTCCCTGGTCCCACCTGGCTTTTGCACCAGAGTCAGCCACTGAAGAACCAAGCAGGGAGGTGAACCAACCCGTGTGCTTCTCTGCCCCAGGATCCATGATCAGTCTGGCCCTCTTTTATTTAGACATAGACATTTAATCTGAGAGGAGATTAAACACCACTGAATTTCCTCCATTTATCTAAGCAAGTGGTTTTGCTTTCCCAGGGCTCTGCATATTAACAAAGAATGGAGAAAACAGATGTGCACTTCCTTACCATTTCCAAGGCACCTCGAATCACCCCACAGAGGAGGTTACAGTAGCAAAGTGATGCGCGTTCTGCTGGCAGCTCCTCCACAAAGTCTACTAGTGGGTTTTTGTCCAGGATTAAGGAGAATTCATTTCCTGCAGCACTACTGCAACTCACACTAGGAGTGACCCCAAGGTACATCTTGAAAGCAACCTGCAAAAGGATAAAACTCTACTGCTTAAATCTGTTGCACAGAAGCCAGAGGTGAAACTTCAGGATGCAGCTTCAGCAGATCAGCTTCAACCCAGGAAAATAGGGGGAAGGGCTGTACAGGCTGAAAATCAAACTAGACTTGTTTTTTCTCTGATCAGCTTGAGACAGAGACGCAAATCTGAACCTATGTGATCTCCAGGGAAGTACAGCAGAAGGCTGCTTATTTTGTCTTTGATGTTCCTACATTTACAACCCCATGCAAAGTGGTTTTACTGTTATTACTCATCTGCTTTCAGTCACGTCACACTCCTCGGTCTATTAGCATCTATATTAGGTCCTTCACTACATTGCCAGCAACTTTGATAATCACAGCTCAAGAACTCCTGCAACTGGTGAGTGTGTGCTTTTACTCTGATCTCCATCTGCAGTCACACACACACACAAAAAATACCCCAAACAACCCACCAAGATTACGACTGCCAAGACTGCAAACTTATTTGATTACATAGAGCTTTGCTTGCTTTCCTCCTACTGCCGATGTTACTGTAAATGTGCAACATCTGCTCTGCGAGCGGAGGGGTCCCCTGTGAGCGTGTTTCTCCAGACAGTGACATCACGGCGTTATCTAGACAGTGTGTACGCAGGCAGGCTAGAGGCACGCTGTTCTTCCTTTGGAGAGCTCTCCCCTGCTACACCCCTACAGACTGCTACTACCGAAGACAAAAGTGTCTTGTTTTTTACCTCTTTTAATGACTATCAAACATGGATGGTTTCCGAACAATCCTGAAATTCTTTATGCACCAGAAAACGGCTATAGGTTACAGCTTTATGGCACTGCTAACAATGGGAGGTGAACGTGTGTTTTCTCTTGTTGCTTTCAGATGCCCCTGCAGCAATGAAAACTTCAGGTACGGTTTGATATTTCTCTTCTCCCCAGCTTTTGTTTTGTTAGTTATTGGATATTTCTTGAACAGCAAGACCTGGACGCTCTTTACAGGCTGCTGGGTGAACCCCAGAAAAATATTCCCCAGAGGGAATACCTGCCATTTCTTTTACATCTTTGGGCAAATCACTTTAAATGCTCTGGTAGCTCCAGTGATGTGGCTTTCTGTGGCTCTGCTCAACGGGACTTTTTACGAATGTGCCATGAGTGGCTTGAAAAATCCTGCCTACTTACATGCAGTTTGCCATGGCAAATCTGCACAGTGCTTTGAAGAACTACACAAGGTAGCCTGTGACAAAAGCTCCATGCCCTTTTCAGAGAGCGACGAACTGAAACGAACTCTTCAAGCGCAGTCCCAGGTAAGAAAATTAAATAAAGAGCATTATATAGTATGCACTGCTGCTGTGATTTATCTGCGGAAGATCCTGATACCAGATGCTAAGATAAAACTGTTGTTTCCACATAAACATATTTGGGCATGGTGCAGCCTTGCAAAATACAGTTAGTCAATTTTTTAGTTCAATTTGAGCTGTGCTGTACTTCCTGGAGTCCTCACTGATGGCAGAATCAATAAGGCCAGATAACTTAAAGATCTCTTCCTGAATGAAGACTGCTCTGAAGAGAAAAAAACTACTGGATTGTTTAGGAGGCTGAATTAATAGATGTCACCCCATTAAAAGGATCTGTCGTATTAAAAAATCCATATCACGCTCTCCTATTTTATAGCATAATAATTGTAATGAAATCTTAAGGTTACTAACAGTAGAAAAATATTAGAAAATAAGATTTGTGACAGATTTGTGCCTGCTTATATATTTCTATTTGTGTGCCTCATGTTCATGATGCCAGATGAGAGCATGATTTTGTCCTGCTTGAAGGAAGGGACACTAAAATAAAACAAGCAGAACATCCAAAGCCGAGATAGTATTACATTTTACTATAATGTGATACAGTTCTTCTCACTGCCTTGTAAATAAATTCAGAGACAAAAAGTCAAAACAAAAGAAAAAAACCAAAACAAGGCTACAGAAAATGATGGAAAGATGATTATCAGCAGGAAGGAAAAAGAGTCTGTGGAGCCAGCAAGCTTTTTGTCAGACAATTGTATCCATCTGGAACTATTTTCTCTCCAAGAGCCAGTTTTATTTTCAAGTTCTCATGCAAATAGGACTGGAATGCAGACAAAGCCTGCACTGCAGACAAAGCAATTTATCTGAGAGTTTTAGAAGGAAATAACAAATAGTGCTTAAGATGTTAAGTTGTACATATAGGAAACAGTGAAAGATCAGTGACTCAGTTTATGGCAAGAGAATACCTGGGTTCATTCTCCAAGCTACAAGAAAGTGAAAAGCTGCCAAAAAGAGCAGTTTCTCAAATACCCCTAGAAATCATCAGTCAGTATAAAATGACTGGAAAAATAAAAAGCTGTTCTTCCATACCAGTCACTAAGAATAATTATTCATCAAGCTTCTCTGTTTCACATATTTCCTTGAGAAAATTTTGTATGTTTACTCAGCTAAATACAGATTTTTACTGGTGATTTTTTTGTCAACAGCAGTGCAGGAGTTCACATGAGAAAGGTTGCAGGTCTCCATATCATCATCATCAAAGCATGGGAAATCAGTTCCAGTTCACATGGGTCTCTGAAACCTAGAAGATTTGTTCTACACTTCAGTTGGTTCCATTCTTTGAAAACAAGTTTGGGGTTTTTTTGTAAATGTTACACATTGCAGTGGAGTAAGTGGGTGTATTGGCTAGGCCAGTTGCACTAGGTGTGAAAAAAATTGTGTTCACACCTCTGGTCTCCTTAGAATATCCCACCAATAACAATTTCAAGTATATTTTTTCCACCATCAGCCCTTGTTCTAATCCTGGAAGTAGCTTGCTCTTTTAAAATTTTCTCAACATAATTTTGTCAAAGTTGCTACAGAAAAAAAAAAAAAAAAGTTGAGTGATGCTGGAAGAGCATATTTCAGCAAAAATTAAGTTCTCTAAAAATACAGCAACTATTTCTAATCAGTGTGTAGATGAATTGGGCTCTATTCCAGTGCCAACACAGACATGCCAATGTACACACTGTTTCTTCTTTCTCATGCTCTCTCTTCCCATCATTCTCACAGGACTGGGCAGGAAGGAAATTTTAAACCAGTTTTGGCATTAAAATGATTTTCCACTACAAAGGGTTGATACACCAAAATAAAAAAATTCACAAGAATAACATAGATTTCAGTGAATCTCCTGGTAAAAGAATTGGCAATGCCTTTTAAATTTAAGACAATCTTTTATATTCCTGTTAGCTAATTAATGCAGTTGTTGGCTTGGGGATTTTTTTAAATTAAGAAGTAGTCTGAAAACAAGACATAGAAAAATATCATAGTTTCAAAGGTTGATTGATCTGGAAAAGAAGTTACTTAGCCCTTTTGGTTTTGTAGTTTGTCACAATTCAGAATTCTGTCTTAATCCTAATTGTTGCAGAGGAATTTTATTTAATGCTTTCAGGTGATAGAAAAGCATTTACCACCTAGTGCTTATGATATTTTATTCTCCCTATGCACTTTTCCCTTTGTGTTACAGAAATCAGTGAGCAATTCCAATACACTGCATGCCAGATGGTTACAGTTTTGCAACAATAATCAACAGCAGTCAATTGATAATTTAGACATCTCCTACATTTTTATTCATCCACAGTTGTGTAGTTGAGAGGTAATTTGGGATCATCTGCCCCTGAACCTGCTATTGCTGCTGTGCTGGACATGTTTCTTCAGCTGTTCTTATCCAAGTTTCTTTTGTTATAAAATGGAATGGGGAGGCAAACATAGGCTCTAGTGTAAACCAAATATTTTGAGCATTTTAAAGGTAAAAATCTGCTGTAAAAATCAACCAGCTTTTGCCTTCTTGAGAGAGAGACATCAAAATGAGTGCTATTGAGAGGCCTGAATCATGATTCCCACTGGTTCCCATTTGGGCACCCAATTAACATTAATCCAGGCACCAAATGCAAACTGGGATGAGACATCCACAGTAGTAGGGTACCAAGAAGAATAGCAGGTCCTCTGTATGAAGTGTGGTTGGACACTCTTGATTGAAATAGTATTTTCACTTTGACCTTTTTAACCTTAAGCTCATTTCCTTTGTTTTCCCAGATTTTAGGCTGGTGTGTGATAGTTACCACAGCTCTTCTCTCCCTGCTAACCACTTGCTGTGCCAGGTGCCAGTCAAAAGTCAGCCACCTGCAGCTGATGTTCTGGAAGGTGTACACAGAGAAGGAGAAGGAGCAACTGGAGCAGATTTTCCAGCTGTATGCCACCAAGCTGAGTGAGCGAAACCTGAAGTGCTTTTTTGAGAATAAGGAACCAGAAGCAATACCCCTGCCAGCTTTTCAGGCATGGGAAGATGCTTCCCAGCTCTACTCTTTCAGCAGCAGCAAACAGCATTATAGCACGATTCACAGGCTAGTTGAAGAAGGACAGAAAGAAATCAATGAGGAAAGAGAGACAATGCTGGACTTTGTAGACAGAAGGGAAATACCATAGATCAATTATATTTTCAGCTTTTTTTATATCTTGCTAGTATAGCATACTTCTAGCTGGTTTCATATCTGTGGTTTTTTCACATTGGCCTCTTTCACATTCCCTCCCAATTACAAACTTGCTCCAAAAGGACAGAATGAAATTATTTCCCTACATCAGTGAAAAGGCTGCAGTCATCCTCCGCGGCACCTAGGGCATAATGACTTCTACAAGTGAGTTTTAACAATATCCTTTGTAAAAGGTTCCTTCTATGTAAATCAGGAGACTATCATAAAGCAACACCATTTAAAAGGTGTGAATATAACCTTAAAAACACACACACACCTTCTGACAGCCCACAGAAATTAAAGGTTCTGCTTCCAGGTGATTTCCAGGCCATCTGCAGGTCCAGCATTGTTTTGAGGCACCAGTGGTCATTCAAGGCATATCAGTGTCTTTGAACCCCTGTTGCACCTAGAATGCCATGGGTGGTCACAGTGATTAGCCCTAGTCTTCTTGTTCCTGATTCATTGGCCTAGGACATGGGGCAATGACCCCCATCGACAGTGAGGTGCCAGGTAATTTTTTAGATAAATCTTACAGACAAAATATAGAGTACAAAGAACTTAAAATTACAAAACGGTTTGGCATTTTTTGTGTTTTTGTTAAAAAATAACATGTTATTTTGAAATATAATCAGTTGTTGTTAGTACTTTGTTACAATAATGAAAAAGCATCACTGACATTTTGCCACCATACAGTACTAGTTATTATCTTCTCTCACTAAAAATTTATCTTTGCACGGGTATAAAGCTCCTGTTTTGAGTGGGTTTTGAGCATTGGGTGCAGCCTGTAGAGCTATGTAATATTGTTTGTACTGGGCCCGCAGCCAGTGTACAACAGAGGGCTTGGAAGGAAATTCCACAATTTAAAACAAGAAAATATTTTTGCAGCACACTGATTTTCATTTTTCTGAATATCTTGGGAATCTTAGTGACTGGGGCAAGAGGAACCAATGGGCAATGCAGGTGAGGCAACTGCACTATCAGTGCTTCTGACAAATGCGCTTCACCCCAAAGCCCTATGCTTTACCTCACCGACTTGGAATTCACCACATGGCTCTCACACTGGGTGTCCAGAGTCTTTGCAAACACTGTATAAAAGGAGAATAATGTTTCTGCCAAGTTTCTTCCCCTGGGGTGACTGTGCAGGCTTTTATGCAGCTTTTTACTGTCAGTCTCCTTGAGTCTGCAAAGAATTATATTTTTGCTCTGCCTGAATCAGGCTCTTATCAGCAAACCAGGGTACTCTGCCCAGCTCTTTGCATACTTGCTGCACTTCTTCAGCGGAAAAAAAACCCATCTATTTGCATTTACAGGCCATTGTTCTTTTTTAAAATAAAACCCAAGAGCTAATTCCACTGTTGGCATAGAATTTTCTCTGTGTGTTTTGTAGAACTTGTGGTCTTTGAGCAAACGTTTTAAAGTTTTTTATCCTAGCTGACCCACTTTGCAGCAGACTTAGAACACGCTATATGCCTAAATGCACCTGCTGCAGCTGAAAGCAGAGACTACACTGCCAAAATGAAAGTCACAACAGCAGGCATGTCTGACACCATGTCTGGCGCATATGCAGTTTTCTCCAGGATACACGCCCTTTCCCATTTGTCTGCATTTCTCTTTCTCTATGAGATGTCCCAACATTTACTGCCCCAGCCCCATCTCACCTGCTCCCCACATGCAAAGGCTGAGGGGACACCACCTAACAGAACATCCCCACTGCCTGGGCCCAACTTCCCAAAGCCATCTTTCCACCTTCTTCCTCACTGGTACCACAGAAAACCAAAGCAAGTAGGGATGCAAAGGGGAGGACACTAAATACATTAAAAAGCTGATAAAGGAATACAGGGAACAGGTGGGTTGATGCAAGGATGAAATCTCTACTCTGATATAAGAACTGAAACACAGGCAAAAGCACAGTTGGCAGAGGAAAAGGTGAGAGGACAGAGGACACCCTTCTGGCACCCTCTTTTTCCTCAGGAAGAAGCTTAAAGCTCTGCACCTGAGTAGCCAGGATCATCTGAAACAGTAGTGTTTCCCAGATGGGCCTTCTCCTTTATCATGGAGGGGTAAAGCCAAGGTGCATTCTCCTCTCCTCATCCTTACTCTACTTCATGTTCACAGGTAACTCATGTTGAGAGTACCTCCACCTCCAAGAGCAGCTGCTGAACACTTAGTGCTGCAACATGTGCTTGGTAGGAGCCTAAGTTTCCCAGTGACCCTCGTTCTCAGGGCTGTGTTACTCTGTTGGCTCACCAAAATGCCCGTGACAATGCAATTGTCATGCATACGCTGGAATAGTTCTATAAAAAGAGAGAAAAATAAAAGCCAGTTTGGCACTGTGTTTTCAGCTGGAATCTGGTTTGGGGAAATTTAACCCTATCCTTCTAACAGCTATCACAAAAGCTGTTTTGCATCAACACTGTCCCTTATTTAGATTTCAGTGGCCACCAGGGTAGCACAGAAAGGGGCAAAGACTATCCAAACAAACTGGAAAAAAACCCAAATAAACAGCAGAATCAACACTGGAAAATTTAAATTTTGCATTAACTTTGATGTCCATCAAAATATGACTGCACAAATAAGCAGGAAGCTTCTGATAATTTCTCTGTGCTTTGTCCCTCTGTTTACTATTTCTTCTCTGCTGTGAGAACTTAATTTTCTCATTTAAATTCTCTTCACTCTTCTTCTGCTAGACATCAAACGTCCGGTCTGTGTTACAAGAACAAAAAGTACTTAACTGTGCTAGGCCTTCATATGCTTTCAATTTAGTTTCAGAAGTACTTTGCATTATGGTTTGACAAATCTGTCCAAATTCTATTGTTAAATTTCCTGTGTAAAGAGAACTTGTATGGAAACTATGCAAAACCAGTAGCTGGTTTGCAATGGAGCACCAAGTTAAGGCAAATTTGCAAAGCTATAAAGTGAAATTTGTAAAAAAAAAAAAGTCAGCCAAAAAAAAAATAAAATAATTCAGTACATAGTTACATAATTCAATAAATAGATAAGAACCTTTGTTTTTGAAAACCAGGCTATGACTGGATGAAAATTCCTTTAAAACTACCATACACGACTTCTCAGAGGGTAACACAAAGGTCTTTTCAATTTATCTTTGTGACTCTAAAAGACAGGGAAATAAAACGAATGAGCCGTTTTGAAAGTTGCATCCATTAATCTGTCTTATTTCTAGCTGTATGAAATGTAAGAAAAAAGGATATTTATTTAGACATGCACACGGGCTCACCATCAAAATGACACCCATATAAAGCAAAAATCTCTCTTCTGAAAATATTAGTTGCAACTCTGTGGGATTGCTAAATGTCAAAGAAGAAATCTATGCTGTCAGAATTAAAAATGTACCACTGCCCTTTTTCAAAGTCTCCAACAGCATCCCATGTTCGCTAACA
Source organism: Actenoides lindsayi (assembly GCA_025331215.1). NCBI lineage: Eukaryota > Metazoa > Chordata > Aves > Coraciiformes > Alcedinidae > Actenoides > Actenoides lindsayi. The sequence goes on along the minus strand of WTSP01007055.1, from coordinate 20,917 downwards.
TTTTGATAGTGTTTCAAATACAGTCTAGACTTACAGGAATATTTAGAAGGCCACTAACTTTATATACTATTGGGGGCTTTTCACTACAAAACATTGTATGCATAAGACATGTAGCAAAGTAAGTGATGATACTGACTGTTAAAAAAGTTGAAACCATAATTTCAGATGACATTATGACAAGATTAATGAAGGACCAGAATTAATCTGCTTAAAAAAGGAAAGGCAGTCCAAATAATATTTTTGCTAGCATACTTTTCATTCTTAGTACTTTTCCACAGTCAGTATTTGGGAAGAGCAAGACGCTTTAAAAGTCTTACCATCTGTTGCTGATTCTATGTACTCACAAACATCTCTTTACTCTTTACAGTGCAGCATTTTTTCAGTTTACTGTCTACTGCTTCGCACAGCAACCTGCTGTATGCATTTCCCTCTCACTGTTGAGATCTAAAAAGCAATGTTAACCTGCTTTGTACATTCTGCCAGCTTCTGTTAGACTTTCAAACCGCCCATATGTCAACACAGAGGGACCTTGTGTGGCAGGACTTCCTGTGAGAAGGGGAAACACATCTCATCCTATAACTCTGGGCTTGGGGGTGACATGGTTGGATTACCCCAGCCCTGGTGGCACCCAAGGGCTTCTCTACAAGCAGCTGCAGAGATGTATCCTTGCTGCACTGATGGTGGTACTGAGCTTACACCATAAAGCCCACCTTTCCAGCCACTGCTTTTCAGCAAGGGATATATCCTTAGGCACAGCACTGTGTTAACACAGCTATGGAGCCTGTGAGCCAGCACTACCTCAGTGTGGACCAGAGGGCACGGTCCACCTGCTCCCACCTGCAACACATAGACACACCTTCTGGAGCATGGTGACATTGCCCTGTGGAAGGTAACATTGTTCTAGTATTAGATCTAATATAAGAAGCTGTTTATTTTTTGGATCTCTTTTGATTAGATCAATGATGTCAAGGTCTTGTAAAGAGGAATTGAAGTAAGAATTTGATTTTGTAGGATTGTAGAGCCAAAACATCATCTTCATTTCAAAAGTAATCCTCAGTTATACTCAGATCCAAATTCTGAATCCGGTCTTGGACACTACTTCTTCAAGTGAGCTTTGTTCTGAATACCATTCCTTCATTGCTTTCCACTTTCTTATCTCAATTTACCAGTAGGCAGAAAGCCTACTTTTACATGGCCTGTTGCACCCTTTTTTTATTCAGTCCCGACTGTAACCATGAAAAGTCACAGCACCAGCACAAGAAGTCAGTGAGCACCATGGGAACTCAGTGTAGAACTCCTCACTGTGGCTCATCATCAAAACTTGTTGGCCCTTCTCCAGAACAGCATAAGCTAGCAGCAAACCCCAGGCTTTCCAGACTGAACCAGTGGCTGGCATTTTAAGCCCTCAGTCACTGCCTTAGGTGCACTTTTTCTCCAGTATTTACTTCTTAATATGGCAAGCTAGCTTTCTACTGCTCATTTGATGTTTTTTTCCTTTCCTCATCTCTTTGCATTTCAACAGGGTACATCCACAGCCTGATCATACAGACTCCTTTGCTTTCTAAATGACTGCAAGATAACAGCTATGTTTAAAGGAAGTTTAGCTCTAACTACTTGAACTGCTTAACTGCCTTAATTACTTTCACTTTGAACTGGTTTTACTCTACACACTCATCCTCAAACAGATTTCTACCTCAGAAGAGTTACTGCAGTTAAGTGCATTTAAGCACTTTCTCCTGGCTGAGAACACTACTGATGAAGGATTAAAGAGATCATGTAAACAGCTTTCTAATTCTGAATGGATAACTTTTAACAGCATATTTTTAGTTACTTGCTAGGTCATTTAACACATATTTTGTTGTTACTTGCCTCAGATAAATATGCTTAAAAACTTGGTATGTGTCTCAGATAAATATGCTCAAAGACTACTTAAAAATATTTTGCTAAAGAAACATGAAAACATTTCCCATATCACATTTTGCCTCAGAAAGGATATACTCCTACTACAGAACTCCTCAGTTTGCTAAAAACAGTTTTATCAAGAGACTACATGCTTTAAGGTTTGTTCCAATCTTTCCAAGGTGTATGTTTAGCCTATATCTGGGGCAAAACCATAGCAGTAGCTCTATCACCCAGTGACTCCTCCCCAGCCAAGAAGGGGGATCAGGAAAAGAAGAGGACACCCATGGATGGAAACGAAAACAAATTTAATAAAATAGTAATATAATACAACACTAATGCAAATATAAAGTATAAAAAGTTATACTCAGCCCAATGAAAGTACAGCAGTCACAACAAATAGGGAAGCAATCCCCAGAAGCAGAACAATAAGCAAGAGCCTCCAGGGACAGTGACCCTTGCAAACTTCTCCCTTTATACTGAGTAGGATGTTTATGGTCTGGAATACAGCTGTGAGCCAGATCAGGTCAGCTGCCCTGGCTGACTCCAAACTGCTAATGGCCTGCAGACCATGGCCAGCCTATGATCCTATCCCACTGAAACAAGGACACCAAGTAATTTTATTTCTTTTAGTAAGTCTCTTTTGAAGTACAACCTGTAGAGAAATAGTGTATTTTTTTTTTTACTTTGATGGTTAATTTCTAAATGTATCTTGTTGTTGAAACCCCTGTACTTCAGAATGATGGTTCAACTGTACTAAAGCATTTGTAAATAAGTGAACCAAGAGGAATGAGACCTGGAAAACCAGATATCTGGCATATATGTGAAAATCCAGAGAAAATAAAGTACAAACACCATCTGAAGAACATAAAAGTGAACAAACCCATCATTTTTCAGCCTGGTATCATTCTTTTAATGAGACAGTGTATTTTGATACAGTGATTTAAATGCTTCTTGCCTGAAGCTTTTCATTCAACTGCATTCACCATCTCTAATGGATTCTCTACTCCAGCTCAGCTCCTTCAAAGGAGGACCTTTGTTATACATCATCCTAATTTTAGACTCCAAATACACTTCAGGAAAAAAATTAGTTCCCACTCTTTTATGAGCTAATGGGATCTGGCTTGGTTTTAGTAATATCACCTGCTTCTTCTTTAAACTTTGGCAGATCATGCTGTTTGCATGTGTTGCACAAATGTGTGCTTCATAGCCCTACCAGTAACAGCAAATGCAAAGAGGTCCTTTATCCTTTCCTGTGACAGCCATCAGTTCCTCTGTGACAATCGTTTTTGAATGATAACATAGCTTCTGTCCCTCCATTTCAGTCCGATGCAACACAGGTATTTCTGACATGGTTAATGTGAGCAGGATCACACCTGGTAACATCCACGTACACTTTGAACTAAGATATTCCTGGATAACCAGCATATGCCTTAGTTCACTGGACAGAAAGGCTGCCCCATTCCCCAGTTCTGCAGTCAGCAGTTAAACGTTGTGCTTATGTTTAGCTGATGCTGCTGGTAATTCTCAAGCAATGAAAAAGTATTCTAGGAATATTTTTGTCTCCTAAAATGAATGTATGGAAATAAATCTCCGTTCAATTAACAGATGCCCTGAGCTCTCCTCTTAAAACCAACAACTACCTAGCAAACAGTTCTTTGTTATAAAGTATGATTAATTTCTGCTGTTGGGAAAGCCCAGGCATACCTTCACAGGCAACATTCATAGCTGAGAATCATAAAGGACAAAAGAGATAATTCACCATGACCTGAGCAAATATTAGTCTGAGCTAACTCAAAATCTATGAAGTACCACCTCCATTACAGTGACTCAGCAGTCTAAAGGGGTTGGACATCCTATGGATTTCTCTTTGAGTTTACCCAGGAAATGGAGAAAAAATACATCTTTAGAAACCTATGTATTGCCACTAAATTTCCTCCGAGATCTTTCTTGTCTGAGAGTAGTGTGAAAGACTGCTTAATAAAAGGGAAATTTCCATTAAAGAAGGCATAAGTGCCTACTCTGATTTTATCTTTTTGATTTTATTATTAGATGTGTGGACAGTCAGGAAAATGTTCATCTCATTTTCCTTTCTCACAGTTCCTCCCTGGTACCACTGAGTCTTCCTTTTGCAGAAAATCCTGCAGCTTATTCCTAATAGTACCATTTTAAGGTTAAAAAACATTTGAGATGATTATGGACATGATGAGGAGACTCAAGAGGGCAGGAGTAATAATATAAAAGTTTAAGCTCTGTATGAGAAGGTAAAGGCTTTTGCTCCTAGAAAAGAAAAAAAATTAATGTGAGGGAATATATGATTTGGAGTTAAAACTGGGTAATTTTTTGTTGTTTGCTGCATTCTCTGGAAAGAGTAGAAAAAGTCAGTTTAAGCCACAGCAAACAAAAAGAAACTTTCTAATTCTTCTAATGGCAAAACACCTCACAGGCTATTAGGAATAGAAGCTTTAAATTTCAGCTTAGCAACTGACTTTAAGGTCATTTTAGGTCAGGGGCTGGCAGCCTTTCACAGTTGGTATCCCATTTTGTGTTCTCTGTCCTCAACTCAGATACAAAACTAATACCCATGTGAACCAATTCTGTGGTTCTGACAGTGCTTTGTAGTAAACTCACCACTGTGGCTTTCTTTATCAAGACCATCTGCAAAATTCATATCTCACTAAACATCATATTTTTTGTGTTCCGTTGAATGTTTTTTCCACCCTAATGTAGTACTATGCTACAGAGGTAGAAACTGATGTCTCCTCTCAAGGCCAACCTCTGTGAGGTACTTTTTGATATGAAGTTGTAGATAAAGAAAGGGATGTATTTCACCTAATAAAAGCATGGGTATGACTGTGGGGATGAGTGGGTTTTAATAAGACAATCATCATGTAACAGAAAATGTAGGTAACTGTTCCGGAGTAGACTGAGAAGAGGAGGAAAAAGCTGCGACCATTGAAGCTGAAGAAGCTCTAGAGAATGTAAATCTTATTTACCTGTGCAATCATGTCTGCAGTTTCAGAATAACTGCGGCACTTTTTCACAGCTGAACGAGCTAAAAAATCATCAATCAGCCTTATGCCAATGCCATATCCCCTGAGGAGAAAACAAAGAAAGTTAACACTCAAAATGGGGAACTTCTTTCCACCTATCTCCTCCCTTATCTGCCTCCTGTGCTTTCTCGTCAAAACAGGTATCCTAAAGGAATGGATTTGAGGACACCAGATTTTGCTGGTCCAGACTCTTCTACTGCATTTTGCAGCAATGTGGGATTACTGTTCATGTAGTCATTTAAGGAATCATACTTCTTTAAGCATGATACTCCTGGCAAGGATAATATGAATGTTGTTTATATAAACATTGTCTATACATACATTTATATTTACATATATGTGTAAATATTACATGTTAGATTAGATAATATATGCATAATATAAAAATAATAACCTGATTAATACTGCTTTGTCACTAAAAATAGGATAGGAAAACAAAGCACAGGATTTTCTCCATTCTTCCGTGATCCCCAGAGTTCATCTCACAATGTTTGCCAAGGAGAACAAAGCAACTGCTCCTTCAGTCACAGCATTCCCCTCTGGGGTGGTATGGAGCTCAGCAAATCCTGGGCATCCACATTGGAGTGTTCAGGTGCCAGGAAAACCCTTAGGAAATAGACTCACCCCTCACCTCTTTCACTTCATCCTCTTATCTCTTGACCTCATTTTTCATTCTTCTTCCACAATTCCCTGTTTTCCTTTCTAACATGTTCTCTCCCTTCATCTACTAGTTGCACAAAGAATCCAAAAGTTGTCTGTTAATATACAGTTTCAATACAATACCACCTTCATTTTGTATTTAAAACACTACAGTTTCAGAGAACTGAAATAAAAAAGGATGGATGTCAATGGAATTTTTTATAAAACAAATATTCATTTCTGGTTCTCATGCATTAACAAAGGTCAGTAGCTACATAGTATGCAAAATGGCTATGCCTCCAAGCATTTATGGAAAAAAGGGAAGGAGATTGACACAAATATTATGAAAGAATGTAAACTCAGCTCAGAAATGTCTTTAGGGAAGTTTTGCTTTCCATTTGTGTGCATGTTGGCCACCTCTGCCTGTTTGTCAGGGGCCCTACACCCTCAGTGAAGCAGCCTGAACTTGATGGAGCTTCTTACTAATTGTGTACCATGTCTTTGACAAGAAGACAAAAGGTGATCTGATGTCTAATGTGATGAAAAGACCAAAATGTGGTTTTGGCAGCATGAAGCTTAAAATTGCAGTATGTAATGCATCAGAAAAGAAAGAAAAATATTCATTTATCACCTAAGTATCAAGAATGTTGGTAAATATGCCATCAGCAGGTAGGAAGGTATTTATTCGTGGTGCACATGACTACTTACATCCTTTTCAACTTTTATGCCTTAGGTTTGCAAAGTCAAATGAATAATAAATTGACAAGCAGCTATTTGGCAACTATACAGTGAGAAACACTCTTCTCAAATACAGATTATATATATACATATAAAGAGAGAGACCTAAGAATAACTGTCACAGGTCTGCTAATCTATAAGGTTTCTTCCTCAAACTGAGCTGTTTTCTTCTTCGCAGAAGACGGACATATTGCTTTAATGAAACTTGTCATTATTTTATCATGTCTTACGCTTTATCAAGATAATACCAAAAAGAATTTATAGAAACAGCAGTAATAAAAATACAAGTTGCAAAATATGCTTCCACATCTTCCAAAACTACCCTTTAGTAATTTCTACCATAGCATCGGAAAGTAGTCTATTTATTCTTTTAATGTGTGTATTCAGAGCTGAATGAGGGATTAATATCAGATAAATATCTGAGGGATGCTGCTGCTTCTTAGTGAATAAATTGTTTTTCTTTTTTTCCAATCAATGATATTTTTACTCATTTTCATCAATAGCTATTGGGCTAAGCTTGTTTGCAAGCTTTCAGATTGAAGTGGTTAGGTATTATGTCCACTGTGATTGTTTGTAAAACCATACTGCATGTCCGTTTTGTCTGAAAACACAAGCCTTACTCTTCTGCCAAAGATACTTGTGTATCTTCTTGTTAAACAGCTCAGAAGTTGTTTCTTGCTGATTTTCTGTGATATTATTTTCACTCTGATAATGCCGAGGAATCTCAGTCAGGATGACAGGATCCTATAAACATAGGACCTTCATTTTCAAAATAGGTTATCCATGTAAAAATCAGTTCCTGACTGACCACTGGTGCTATGTCACTCTTTGCTGTATGACCTTTGAGAGGTGAGAGGCCCATTTGTCTCTAACCCAGGGAGGAGGGAAGAGAGACACCCCATAGGGAACAATTCAGCCTACCCAAGTCACACACTTGAGTTACACCCTTGGGGAAGGCAACAAAAGGAGGCTGCCTATTGACTGAGTCACCTAAGCAAACCCCTACAAGCTGGAACTGTGACTTCTTTGCTGTTCAAGTCACAAATCTGTGGTGTATCCAGATGAGGCAGAGCCATGGGAAGGCCACATCAACAGTGAACACAGAAATGCATGTTAACTAGAAAATACCTCTGAGAAACAAAAAGTTTGTCTAATTTGAAATAACATGGATATGAAGAAATAGGAGAGTTAACATGAAGATGGAATTGAATACATGGATATAGAGATGAAATACAGACATTTATATTATTAATTACCACAACAAGGTACAAGTGTAAGCTATCAAAAAACTCCTGACACTTCTGAGAATTCAAAAGCTAATTGTTGACCTTAATTAACAAGTTAGCATTGTTTCTGTTGACAGAATATTGAGCCTTATCCCCATGATCTCTGTAATCGTAGACAGAGTGCTGGAACTCATAAGGTAACAGACATAAAGCTGAAAGGTGACATATAGGTAGACATACAGCATTACCAATGATGTGGAATATTTAAAGCAGTACTTACATTTTATCTAAACAGGTGTTGACATCTTCATCTTTTTCATAGTCTTTGCACAGTTGGGCTACCAAAGCCCCATAGGTGAGTACAAAAAGTTCTCTGCTCTGCCAGAAATAGTGGAAATTTAAAATGAAGCAAAATAGAATAAAACTTTTTCATGCTTTTGAGCTGCTACAGTATTAAAAGCAAGCAAAAGTAATATTTACAGTAATCAAGAAACTTTTATCCATGGATGTGTAACCACTGAAATCCACAATTCAAGTGTGACAGAGTCAGATTTGATCATCCCTTGAGTCTCTGTGCAATCATTTTGGTTATCAGAAATACTATTTTGGGGGATACAGCTATTTTTATCAGGTACATTCCTGCATTCTATAACAGCACAATGTCTGTATGGTAGTAAGACGAATATCTTAGAGAAACTTAAGTATACTATAGAAACATAATTGTATTTATCAGCCATTCCCGCAATCATTGGAGTATTTTTTCCCATAACTTATGTATATTAATTTTAATTATATGTGTATTATACCTTTATTTATCTTATATCTTTTATTATCTTATGTGTTTTTTTTTTTCCAGTGGAGATCTCTGTACTCTTTTTAGAAACCACCACAACATTGTCCTAAAGCCTTCCAAAACTTCTCCACAGCCTCAGCTTCTAGAAAAAAATCACCATTAACCATCCAGACAGCCCTAAGACTCTGAGTTCCTGACATCAGGCTTGTGTGAAATTGAACCATCCAAAGAAAGAACTGAAATCTCTTTCTCTTTGTGTTTCATTTAATGACTATCTAACCACAAAGGCAAATGAACTTAGTCTCTTTGACCATAAATCTCTCTAAGCACTTAGACCTCTGTTTCTGAACAGATCCCAGTCTCAGAAACTTTGTGCCCATCTTTCCTAAGCCTGTTTAGAACCTCAGCACTAGGGATAAAGTTAAAAAGCAGTTAAGTGCCTAGTGAGCAGACAGTCACTTTCTTTTTGTTATGCCTTCTAGAGTTGTCTATGTTCTCTTTTACTTGCTAGCAGCTTCCTCTCTCTTCAGTTTGTTGTACACATGTATACATATATAGGTGTGTCATAATTATACTTGCAGATGCAAATATATTATTTTCAAGACTCATTACTATTGCTGGGTTTTTTTAAACCACTGTGCCCTTATTATTTGCCATAAAATATTCCTAATGAGTTAGAAATTTTCAACCACAGATAGAGATTCTGAGGAGACTTGCTATCTGCATGTTTCTTAAACACACCAATGCCTGAGAACAAGGAGGATAACTGGTATCTTTAATGGCACAAAATACGGCTTTTTGTGACAATGCAGTTTAAGAAGGCTTCCTGGGAAAATCTTACATGCAATATATTTAAAACAACTGTTGGAGCTTTAGTAGAATATTAATATCAAGTGCAGAAAAAGCAGGAAGTTTTGGTCTGTATAACTTCTGCTTGACAGAATTCTGTACTATGTGATCAATAGTCAAAGCCAGCATTCGGAGACACCAGTAAGAACTTTGCTATTGTTTCCCCAAGAATCAGATTTTGGCCGTAAAGCTGGATGTTGAGATCCTGTGATGGTGCACTGGCTGTGCATAGAAAAAATGCAACATTAGGAGGATGAAGAAGGACCCTTGATCATGCAACATTACCCCCAAAAGAAGATATGGTCTGCTATGCAGGAGGCAGACAGTAGGTACCCGGTATACTGCAACCCCCGCATGAACCATCTCCTCCTGTAACTAACTCTTCATGGGGTAGAGATGTGGCTGGTGCAGCTTCTTTTCTCCAAAACAAAAACAGTTTTGGCCTCAGGGGTTCATGATGAGGGCAGGACTGGCTGAAAATCATTTCATATCATAGGTAAGGTGGCTAGAGAGATATGAAGACTTTTAGAGCAAATCTCAGTATTACTGCTCAAACAGACTCCAAATCCTATGGGCAGACTTTTTTATGTCACTGCTTAATAGCCGGCAGCTTGGTGGCAGCTCATGAGGGGGTCCCACTGTAGCCATAAAGGCTACCAGTGCCTCTGCTCTCATATTGGCAGACTCATCCCCAACCTTTCACTTAGTACTTTCAGGTTATTTGGAAAGATAACTGTATAAAACATATCAATAGAATAATTGGTTATTCTTACTCCATGCACGATTTTAAGCACACATTACAAAAATGTCTTACTACTTTGTGGTTCTCCTGCTTTCTTCCTGGTGGCCGAGACATGTTGCTTGTGTAATGCCTGATGTACTTGATTGTCAGTTTATGTCTTTTCTTCCTCAAGCATAATTTTCTCTAAATCACTGTATTTCTTCTGTTCTTCCTCTGAAGTTTTCTCCTTTTTGCTCTTCTGCCTTTTTCATGAGATGTGTTTGCTGCAATCTGTAATGCTGTTGATGCTCCTCCTACTCTTTACGTATATCCTTTGGGAGGAATTTGACTGGCAACAGATCTACTCCTGTACACAACATAAATAACTGCTTCATCTTATATGAATGATTTGTTATCAAATACACAGCCATAGGAAGTCAAACCAGACAGCCCCAAGAGATTCAGAGGTCTTATGTTTTTAGGGACAGCAAATTCATCCTGTTGTTTGTGTCAGGTTTTGGTGTTTGGAGAGTTAACAGAAGCTCCCACTCTGATGAATAAAAACACAATTGCAAGATACTGCTGCACAAGGTAATTAAAATTTAATAATTTTCAACTTAAAGGAGCTATAGTCTTCTGTCAGCTCTGACTGATTAGTCTGGTGAGTCAATGTCTGCATAGGCAAGAGCAGTATGGGTTACAAGGCACTACTACCACTGTGCTTCTGTAAAGCTGGCAGACGAAGAGCACGCAGACTCCCAGAGGAATAAACTTTGTATGTGCTACAGCTGCCAGGTTGTGCAAATGGCACTTTCAGTAACCATGTCTCTAGGGGATCTTGTATCATTCTTAACCTGTTATAACTCCTATTTGTAAACATCCCTGCTGTGAACATCCAGGAAGGTTCAGTTTACTTTTCCTGTTTTCCCCTGAGGTAAGTTTAGCCTATTCTGGTAGTTTAGACCTACAATAAATTTACGTCATGGTCACTAGTGAATTCGGAAATTAATCAGGTAGCTGTCTTTCCTTGTAGGACTTATCTCCACATATATTCCCACTGAGTCATCTCAGGAAAGGAAGTAAAAATACATGGCCTTCTCTGAATGCCATGTTGTTATTAAATTTCAGTTAATTAATAGATTCGATACTAGAGTGAAATGACAGATGTTTACTACTCCAGATACACAGAAAGCAGCAGGTGTTGATTCATCTGGGACAAGGATTAATTTACTTTAAAAAATGGTAAAGTTATGACACAATTCAACAACAACAAATAGGACAGATTTTCAGATTTTTCTGTGGAAAATATAGACATCCTAAAAACTTTCATTTTACACAGAATGAGCTAATCTTTACAACTTTATAATATCATAAGCATCTTCCATTTTTTTCTAGGCACTTTTCTGGCCCTGTAAAATCCAACACCATTTTATAAATGAAACTATAGTAGGTACCTCCCATATCTAAACTTAAATAAATTATGAAAGCCAGGCATTACAATTCTCTAGATAGTTACTTGCATTTCTAAATTGAGTCTGAGATGGGTTTGTTCCTCAGGGTGTCCTGAACTGTCAAGAAACAACAAATACGTTTCTCATTGCAAGAGGCATCCCATATTCCATAAGAAAGTGTACTGCATTGCATTTTAAAAAGCAGCTCTCAAAGATTATCATTAGCATAATTTAACTGCAGTGAAACCATCCCAAAGTACTTAAGGCTACCCATAAATGAGAGCCATTTTATTTATCCAGTTCTGAATATAAGGATGAATTACTTCAGCCTGCATTATTAATATTGTAATCATGAAGGAACACCGTGGACCAGACAGTGCAATGCGTGATAAGAACACATCAACATTGTTTGGAAAATACATACATGCACAAGTGTATACACATAGATTCACACAGGTAATACGATGTATTAGGTAGAACGTACTACATCTTGAAAGGTTTGCACATGACTGAGAAAATGAAGCTGAAATGGTGTGTCCAAATAAACTGGGGATTCAGTGGCTCCAGTGAGGGAAGCAAGTCAATGGTGGACTGCACCCCCATCTTCAGGAACAGAACAAAGCCACCTACTTAATTTTAACTGTTGTCTGACTTGCAGCCCTGTGAAAAGAGTGGAGGCTGGCATGTATCTGACACTTGTTTTAAAGTTTAACATAGACTTCTCAGAAATAAACCAAGGCAATTTGAATAGTGAGGAAGTTAGCATCACCCTCCACCTCCCTTTTTGTCATGTTTATCAGAAGAGGTATTTAGCCATCAGCCCCAAGAAGTCTGGTCTGGCACACTGCTTAAGCACTAGACTACACCACTTCTTTTTATTCACATTAAACTGACAATAAATAAATAAAGAAATAAAACACACAAAAATATCTCCTGAAGTTCAAAACCTTGCATAAAAGTGCACACCAGCACCCTGTCTCTTATAGTGGACTGGCTATTATGAGAAAGCTGAAAGAGCTGAGCACAAGATCTCTTTACTAGTCTAGTATCTAGGGACTCTCCCAAACATGAATATCCCAGAGCAGAGTGCAATATAAAGGTCAATAATTATTTAGGTGTCAAATGCATTAAAAAATACCTACAAAGGTTCTTTGACACAAAACAAGAATACATTTGCCACAAAAGATGGGTGTCCAAAGAAGTACGATACAGGATCAGCCTTCTGTATGCTCTCTGTCTCCAGCTCAGTAGATGTGGTGGTAAATATTTCACTCAGAAAAAATGTAATTCTTTCAAATTGCAAGAAGGTAGGTGATGTGGGTTTGAAGCTAAAAGAAAGAAAGAAAGAAAGGAAAGAAAGGAAAGAAAGGAAGAAAGAAAGGAAGAAAGAAAGGAAGAAAGAAAGGAAGAAAGAAAGGAAGAAAGGAAGAAAGGAAGAAAGGAAGAAAGGAAGAAAGGAAGAAAGGAAGAAAGGAAGAAAGGA
>WTSP01007052.1:79000-93904 GCA_025331215.1 Actenoides lindsayi | reverse complement strand
CCTGCCCATGGCAGGGGGGTTGGAACTAGATGATCTTTAAGGTCCCTTCCAACCCTGACAATTCTGTGATTCTATGACCTGATTGCTCTTTCTACCAGATTAATCAATGGTAAGAATGTTCTGAATATTCTGTATTGTTTGCGTATGTCCTGCTTGTTCCAGCTTTAATTTCATTTCCCTGCACTGCCAGCAAGAAAACACTTCTTAGTGGTAGCTAACACCTCTCAGTGATAAAGCTTCTCAGATAATGAAAATAACTGTTATTGCTTCAATGCAAATGATCAGTAGCTTTACAAAGCAGAAAAGCACTTCAAATCATGTTTACATCCTATGGATTACAGTATTTTGAAAACACACAGTAATATAGGAATCAAAGATTTTAAATTACAGCTTTGCCTTTAATCTTGGTATTTCTTCTTTCTTCTTTACCTATCTTCCTTATCTTGCCTTCTTACCTTTGTATTTCATGTAACATCTGGACTAAAACCAACTTCAAGAATTCATCAAACCACACCTGATTCTAAAACAGGATCCTCTATACTCATCTCAGAGATTGTTATAGCTTTAAAAAGCTTGAGAGGTGAAGGTTTAGAAATGTCCACATACAGAAAATATGTTAGTGTTGTGTAAGAAAAGCAAACAAGGATCTTTTGTCTCAAGCATTACATAGAATCTTGACCTGAAGATAAAGATGATGACACACTGGAAAAAAAAAGTTGAATTTCCTTACAAACGTCACAGTGTCTGCCTGCTAAGATGTGACCCAACATTCAAGGCCACAGGGGAGGTAAGAAAGTTATAGCTTGTTTTCTTATCCCAACTTGGTGTGCATAGTGTGCTTCAGATCACAGTACATGGAGTATCCATAGAGACAAGTAGTCTCCCTAAGTTTGGGGGTTTTTTTTACCTTCACCAGCTGCTGTAGACCTGCTGTCCTAGAAAGTAATGCTGTTTCTGATCAACTGCTTTGATTTACTCCAGCTCCACCTTCTACTGCCTTTGTCCACTAGAGTCACAATTCTTTTCTACAGCCTTTAATGCTCCATGCAGATTACCAAGCTGCACCACAAACTGCTTTTTGGAGAGACAGTCAGTGCCCCCTCTCTCATGCTCAGACATGTTCTCTGGTCCTGTAAACCCTGCAAAGAACTGCTGTCAGTTCGCTGTAGTGTGTTACAATCTGTGTGGTTTGTTCAGAGATGAACTCGCACAGCACTCAACTGTATCAAACTGGAGTCCTTACAGCATGAGGCAGGCAGAAGAAATAGAGTTGTTCATTCAGGTTCATGGGCATCACACATTTTCTGCATGTTAAGCTTTTGCCTTTTCATGAGTGCTCCTCAGCAGCTCTGAGGAACAGCTGCAATAGCAATTCTCAGTATGGGCCAGTGTTTTTCTCCACAGACAGAGCAAAACTCTACTGCCAAAGGAACAACATACAAAATCTCTGGTAGATCTCTTGCAGAGATTTCCCCATTTCAAGACACTAGCTATAGGGAAGAAATACATCACTCTATTTTGCCTGTGAATGGAAAACCTGTTTGTGTCTTTTAACCACCCAGCTGCTACTCGAAGATATGGAGATACATTCACAGACAAGTTGAGCAATTAACTACCCTGGACAGTTTGCACTATCCTTTCTTTATTCTGAAATCTCATTGCAGTTGTTTGTGAGAGGAAACAGGGTGGTCAATGTTTGAAGTTCTTCCTGGAGGTATTCGTAGTGACAGAGAAAACCTAATTAAAACCTGCTCCTACCATGTTGCCTGCTCCTCTATCACATGATGCAATGATTTACATTAATAACAGTAGAGTGCAGAGAAGACCTGCTGAGCCTTTAATAAACTTCCTTTTTCCAATCACTTAAAATGTTCTTTAATATTGCAACTGAAGTAATACAAAGCCTGCATAACAGTATACTTGACATTTATGATCTTGGCAATAAATCTTGATTTTCATTTATACAATGTTTGCTTTTGATTAACTGTAAAAAGTCTACTATAAATACTTTTAGAGCAACAGTGGAATGGTTAATAAGCTAAATTCTGCATGATAATACCTTAAATTATAACGGAGTAAATGCCTTAAACCATGTACATTAAATTCAAAGTACTACGAAAAGCCGAATGCTCAAAAGTGCAACTTTCATTACTATTCTCTTTAGGTAACAATCATGAGGCACCCTGAATTTCTTCTAGCTTTGGCAGCTATTAATATAGTACACAGTTCTGTAGAGGTTTTAAGTTACAAGCCCCACTGTTCAAACATAACCAGAGTTTGCAAGGCATCTTAAAGCCCCTTATTTTTCATAGTATAACACAATTAAGTTAGAATAGCAAGAGATTGTAGTCTAGGCTTGGAAGACTAAGGACCCCCCCTATTTATTATTTTTAGCATGCTGCAAGTGGAACCCAAGAAACATAATTATGCCAGAATTCTGCAGCAGAAAAGATCTGGCAATGGGCACTGTGGGGTATGCTTTTATCACTTCAGGAGACTGTCTAACCTGCTACTCACGGGTCTTCTTTTGGGAGGGTGCCAAAGCTGAAGGGTAACAGAACTATAATGAACAGCTCCAAATTAAATGATGCTGTTGTAATGTGGCATTATTTGGCATAAAAGATTTCATTGCAATTAAGAGAATAGATACATAGCCCACAGCAGGTGGTTGGTGATGTACTAGCACCAGATAAGTTGGCCTGCCAACAGAAAAAGCGGCGAGAGAACAGACTCCATGTACAGAAGCAGATCTGCTATCCAGCACTATAATAAACGTAAAGCTGCATTAGTAAAGGAGTAACTGACATTGCCGAGAATTAAAAAAGCTACTGCATAAAACATTTCAGATGTCTCTGTCTGATGGTGCAGAGGCCAGAACCAGACCTGTGTAGCGTTCACATCTCATCAGTACCTCACCAAATAGGTATGAAATGCTGGATGTGCCTTGATTTGTTATCTGCCCAAGACTTCACTGTTCTGCTAATTACTGCATGCAGCTAAAATCAGCATTTTTAGAAGCTCATTTTGCTTGTTATTCTGCCACTTGTAGACAGTCCTGTCATGCTCAACAGTTGAAATAAATTGGACCTTTTAATTGTTTAAAAGAAGAGCAACCAAAAGTCACATTCACAACACTTCCCATTCTCTCCGGTGGTTTTTGGTTTAAATGGTAAATAATTTTTAACACACAGACAAGTCACTTTTGTTGCTATGTCTTTGCCTTAATTGCTTGTGAACTTGTAACATTTTAAAATCAGCCATTATCATCAACATGAGACATGCTGAACAAGAGAAGAATCAGGTAATTGTTCATTACAGTTGAATATAAAGTAAAGAAATGGGACATCTTCCAAAAGCACTGCGCCTGACTATTTCATCTGTGCAGGAACACGCAGTGCCAATGCACTTCACAGCTCTTTTAAAATGCAACTGAAAGCTCTATGCAAACAGGGAGCTGCATTTATACAAACACATGCTCTGTTCCCTCACCCTGAGGGCTGTGCAGACAGGGAACGGTGCAGCACAAGGCAGTACAGAAGAGCTTGTCGACAGCAAATCCTTCACATGACATAAAAATCTATACAGCCATAGGGGACGACTTGTTTGCATGAACAAAAAGCCAAGCAAACAGATAAGGATGCCAAAGGAGTCCATTCAATGCAAATTCCCCAAGAATATGAAAAAGAACGTTTTAAAATTCCTATAGAGGGACTCAAAAGTATTTATGGTGACTCAAGACAAAGGTGAAAATGTGCCCAAGCCTTGAGACGTTTTCATGCTCTGTATTTTGCTTAGAGGTGCTGAATTGTATGAGTAGCTTATTTTTTAATATTGTCTCTCTTCACTGAAATACATTGCTCTATTCCCCACACAAAATAAAGTTATACTTACTTTTTCTTTCTTCTCTTCATCACATTTCTACAAGCACAACACTTACCATCACCTATCCATAAGCTCTATTCATTTCAGTCTGTCTAATAATCCACCCCCTATGTCAGACCATGAGTAAACAGCCTCCAGGCAGATGTTTCTGGAACCATGCATGAGATTTTACCAGTATCCCTCTGCAGAGCCTGCTATCAGCTGCCATTTGAAACAGGTTAGGGCAACTCTGTCCTTGTCCAGTTTGCAATTCCTACACCTTGGGAAGAATCCATCGGAGAGCAGTAACATAAATACCTGATAAACACCACAGACTCACATCAGTTCAAGTTCTGAAGACCAAGTGGCTTCTGTTTATTGCTCAGAACTGACAGAGAAGAGCTCTTCCCTGTCCTTAAAGAATGTTTATTTTCTAAGTATTCTAAAAAGAACAACTGACATCTTGATACTGTTTTATCCCACTGCTACCACCAGACATCACCTTCACCATTAGTAACAGAAAACATCATGCAAAACCAAGTATGCCTAATAGTACAAAAGACTACGAGAGAAGTTAAAATGGCCTAAAGACTGAATCTTCATTAGAAAAACTCATTAGAAAAAGCCAAAGAAGATACTGAACTAAAGAACAGAATCCCAAAGAAGTTGCAAGCTCTGTCGTGTTCCAACACATCGGTAAAATAAACCATAAATATATATTTAACTATCAAGTGTAGGTGTGCAGAAGCTGGTTCTCACTCCTCCTGCTATTTTGGTCGTGCCTCTTCCCAGACCCTGGTTTTGAAACCCTCAAGGGCAAGGCTGTGATAATTTTCTCTAAACCTCTTCACATTCTTGTACCGTAACAGCTGCAGCATTTGAGGACACTGTGAATCAGAAATGCAGCTACACAGCCCAGAGGGAAGGAGGCAGAAACTTCTTCAAGAAAAGCTCCCCACTGTGGGAACATAGCCCTGGACAAAATAAAAAATGCAGTTTTAACCATGCCAGCTTCAGATGAGACTGAGAAACCTATGTGTAAAGGACCCAGGAAGGATATTTCAGCTTCAGCCTGTCTCCCATTTCTGAATGCTGTGCTTTGGCTTGCCACGTCAGACAAGCAAAGCTTTCAGGACTCCTACTTCACAACTTTCTCCTGACTTCAGCACTACAGGTCACACTGATGCCATTCAGAGTGTCTTACAAGAGGCACCAAACCATAGGAATACAGTGGAAATTTGTAGTGGAACAGAAGAGCCCTTTTTAAAAAGCAGGAGCACTACATGTAGAGATACAAACTCATAGGGTAATTTAGGTCAGAAGGGACCTGAGGAGGCCTCTAGTTCCATCTCTTGCTCAATGCAGGGCCAGCACTGGGGCCAGACCAGGCTACTCAGAGCTTCACCCACTCAAATCTTGAGAACCCTGAAGGACATAAAATCCCTCCACCTCCCCAGTTTGTTGTCATGCACCATTATGAGAATGCACTCCCCCACCTCTTCCAGGTCACTGATCAAAACACGAAATGGAGTCAGTCACAGCACAGACCTCCCACAGTGCTCTACTTGTCACTGGCACCCATTTAAGTTAAAACACTAGGTTAGAATAGGAAAGAAAAGCCCAAAGCAGACAGAAGTACTGGCAGTGTAATTCACTGACAGTGCCCCAGGACTGTGCCTTTGCCTGTTCTGCCCTGACACATCAAGCCAGCTCACCTATGTCCTTTTTTTGCTTCAAGATCCAATCAAGCTCAATTCACCCTGGCCAGTATTCACCAAAAGTCCATAATAATTAGCTGTCAAGTCTTTTGCTGCTCCTCTACAGCAATCACACACAGCAATTCATGACGGATCATGCCTAAGCCTCTATTTTCTCCAACAAAGAAGAGAATAATATTTTCAAAGTTAATGAAAAGGCATTATGTATATGTTACATACATACCCATCATTTCTACATGTAGGTTTCATTAAAATGTAATTTTTTCATCTTTTCTGCAATGTAGAATCACATAACAGGTAGTTCAGTAATAAGAATCCCACTAATATGACTAGGGAGAATTAAAGTATTGTGCTCACTAAAAGATCCATATTCAACCTTGGTGGACTCAGATATTCTCCCAAAGTAGTGTTGGCCATCACTGGTTCATGTTAAAACTAACCTTAAAAAAGAGGGATTATTTCTGGTTCTCCACAGGCCCTGTGTCTGATTCTTCGGGTTGCTCTGCAAACAGCTGCTCTGCTGTGCTTTCAGGAGTGCCTCTAGGGACAGGGGCACCTAACCAAAAGAGCTTCCCCAGCTGCCACTGGTGTCTGTGGGAACTGAAACACATGTGGGATCATGGCTTAGTTTATGACAAGAACTATTAAATGGATAAATTCTATAACAGAAAGCAATGACGACTTTGTATAAGTAGCAATAATCTCCTTTAATAAAGATGATGTAAATATTTCTTTTAATCAGTCTGTATTCCTACTCCAAATGGAGTTTTAGTCAATAATATCAAACTTACACATTAAAAAAATAAATATATGGTCCCTGAAGGAGAAAGAAATGACTAGATAAGTTTGTGCATCTTTCACATATCCTCTGTGGCTGCTGGCTGGTTAACCAGTACAAGGAATTTCATTTTCCTCAAGGAGTCAGAACCCTGCTGGGTGAGGAAATTAAGATACAGAGGAAAGGGGGAGACAAATTTTGCTGCATTTTAAACCAAACTTTTCCAGATACAGAGAAATGAACAGCCTGGATATGGAAGAAAAGTTTTATCAGTGATAGAGTTTTAATAGCTTCCACCACTTCTGTTAAGGCATTACTAAAAAGGTAAGTATTTCTAAGCTCTGATTTACTTTCCCCTGATTTTTTCACTTCTGTCCTTCTACTTATTCACACTCCTAAGAAAGATGAGCCAGAGGACTGCATGGTGCAGAATGAGACAACCAGCCTAGTACCCCACGCATGTAATAACGGAGATTGCTGACACTCTTTTATTATTGCCATTAGCCACTTGCAATTAGTCCAGTGAGTAGGATCTCTCATATTTCCTTTGATCTGAGCACCACCTTCTTGCTGTTCCTGTTGCTAAGCTCTATCATTGGAGGACCTATGTGATCCTTGTGAAAGGATCCATGTAACCATGGAACCAGCGGTCTGACCTGTCAAGCTCCCTTATTCCTGTCTCATGTCCCATTCCAGCCAAAGAAGTCAAATGGCCAGGATTTTGGGGTTCGCTCTTTGGGGGTCTACGGAGCAAGCAAAGTAATGATGCAAGCTCTGGGCAGGAGTTTCCAAACAGATCTGTCTGCGTATTTTTGGTGCTTTTGGTAAAATAAAAATAACTTCCTCATTCTTCCCTCTGTGATACCCTCCCCAGAGTTGCTATCTTACAGAAACAACAGTAAACTTCCCAGTAAGTCAGGATAGTACTAGAGAAACACCTTAAAAGCAAATTCTTTTTAAAGACTTCTCAGCCTGCCTTTTATACAATTCAGCAACGTTCACTTCACCCTTAAGTTGTATCAATTTGAGGCACCAGAGGCCTATGGTTCTGTCTTTGACATTTGCTGGTGCGGTGAGACCTCTGTGACACCCTTAAATTCACCAGAAAATGTCAGTGATATTAAAATGGTAAAACACAAACATCGGTGATTTCTTGATGATGGAGGTGCCTCTCATCCAGTCACTGTGCTGCTCTATCTTCAGGTTTGTAATTCCTGAGGCTTACCCAGCTTCAGACTCCATGTTTTTAAGATTCTGTAATGCTTATGATTACTAAAGGCAGAGGATAACCAAACCCACTCCTTCCCTTTCCTATACGCAAACCGACTTTTGCTGCTGCCTTTGCATTGTTCCTGGCATATGCTTCATAAATAGCCACCGTCCTCAGAAAGAGCAGCTTGCTGGATAGAAAGCTGGCTCGATCCCAAAAGCGGTCACATCCCAACTTCCTTGTCTCAGAAAGTGCTACTTATTAAGGAAGCTTACACTTGAGGAGGATGCAGCAGCATTTTACAGTGCTGTTTTCTCAAGCTCAAGAAAATCATTTTGTCCAAGTTTCCAGAATGTTTGCATCTCTCCATCTGCTGCAGCTAGTGCTGGCCTCACCAAATACTGACAGTAGGGATCTGCCAATTGCTATTTTTTGTTTTTGTAAAAAACAAACCGTGAGAACACATTGATTTTTTTAAAATGATGTCACAACATTTAAAAAAAACCCAAAAACCAACCAACAAGCCCACTTTGTTTCTATGTCATTCCCTTTGCAAAAATATCTCTCTTCTCACAGAAAATGACAAAGAGAATTAAAAAATATCATTTGTTGGTTGCTCAAGACACCCGGGGATGTATTGCCTTCAGCCTTGAAGGACTGTTAATCCTGAACGTCCTCACTGGAGCCAGCTGTGACTCCTCCTGCACCTGCCTGCCCACCTTGTGGGGATGGGATGCGGATCTGCCACCTCTGTGTCCTTGGTGCAGAGCCACCCAGGACTCCTGCAACAATCGGCTCAAAGGCAGACAGCCCTCAGAGTTAGCGTAAATCAAACATGTATCACATTATCTGCTTGAAAGGTGCAATTCATGCCACTCCCCAGCTGTACTGCCTCTTCAGATCGCTTTGCTAAAGCCCTTGGAGTTATCCATCCTCTCAGTGCCGGTGAGTGAATCTGGAGCGCTGGGGCTGTTCACCTGAACAGTCAATATGAAAACCGGCTCCGAGCTACACTGCAGACTCTCTTCTCATCCTATTCAACTATGCCCTACATAACTGCAGCTTACTTTATTATCTCAATATTTTTCTCACTCCTATTTACTGTCTCCTCTCTTTCCCTAGTTACCGACATTTTACCTTCTCTCATCAGAGACCACAACGGTAACAAACCCCTTCCTACAAGAGGAGGAAAAACTGCTTTCCAGAACCTGTCTGTAGTGACTGCATACTGAGTAGGACATGACACCAGTTGCTTCCTTTTGTAGGATCTAAGCTCACTGCCACCAGACTCTTCTTTTTGACTACCTGTTGGGCTAACTCAGATCCTTATCTTTTTACTGTACACTGCTACTGCATGTGAAGTAGCAGCAGTGACTGTCTGAGCATCATTTCAAAAAATAATTATATATCCATTACAAGAATACAATCCTCTCTTAACCATTCACGTGAGAAAAACTGCATGAAATAAACTCTGAATGTTGTAATAAGTGATAGTATTTCAGCTATTCCAAGCATTAAAGTTAAACTCGTGTTTTCAAAATATACACTCTGTCCTAACCAGCAAAATTGCTCTACATTTTGTCTTCATTGAAAACAATCTGAACAACAATCTAATTTGAGGTTGGATGGATGAGCTGTCATATGCACACTGGATATGCATACACAAGGCTGTCTCTCATAGTTCATTTTCCATCTAAAAACAACAGTCACTGTGTTTTCAAAGTGAAGAGAGCTTTTTCTGGCATCATTATGCAGCAGTGAAGTGTCTAAATGTCTAGGTAAAAAAAAAATTTCTTAAAAGGTCTGGTCCCAGGTTCAAGGTTTTGGAATCTTGTTCTTAACAGCAGCAAGATATCACATCTACTGAGTGAGAGTATCAGTCTGTTCTTCGACCTCTGGTAAGATGGAAAAGGAGGAGTCACAGGAAATCCCAGGTAAGCATGCAAACTCCCATCTGACAAAGCCTGCCATTGACATTGCAATAGCCCAGTGAGTAAGGCAATGTTGTCTTGCACAAGAGATGCTGGAGCCAAGAAGGCAGTTCATATGTCGTGCTAGAAATCTGGTATCTGGTTTGTCAGAAAAAAAACCCAAACCAAAAGTGGAAAAAGGGTGAAGTTCAGCAGTTACGCTTTTCATCCATGAACCTCTTCATCAGCCACTTCTTATGCCAGGGCAGAGCAGAGATACTGTACAGCAGCCTTCCTTGCAAAACACTTGTCTTTCCTAGGCACTGACACTGCCTTGCTTAGCAGGACCTCAGTATGAGCCAGAGTCCAGAGGCAATGCTGAAATATTCATGCAAGGAATGAACAGGAGTTGTGCCATTAGCTGCTTAAAGGCAAACGCAACAGACACGCACAAAAAAAATACATACAAAATCCTGGCCAATTTAAGTGATACAAAGTGTGTGGCTGCAGCAGGCATCATCTCTTATGTTATGTGCTCACAAAAGTCCAGCAAGAACTCAAGGTGCAACACAAAAAGGAATGCCACTGCATATATTAAATAGTGACTTGAAGCCTGTTTTGAGTAAACAAGTGGAGAAGATAAATTAATCTTAATGTGTGCATAATTTAATTGAAGCATCACAAATAAGATGGAGAACAATTTTTAACTTGACAAAAAGAGAGGAAGAGAGGCACTTTTCCAGAGCTGAGAAATTTCTATTAGCACAGAAATGTTCTTGGTAAAAGCAATTTTCCTTCTTTCTCCCACTGAGCCATATTTGTCCCTGTTGCTACTATACTGATTTCAACAAAGCATCATCAGGAGAATCTAATAACAGCGAGTGTGTCGCTACATTTCCCTCAGTAACAAACTGGAGCATGCTGTGTTGCGAGTGAATGTGGTAAAACACTAACAGACAACAACTAGAAAAATGGTAAATCTCACATCTCTTCCCATTCTAGAACTGGCAATTTGGTAAGTCCACATTTTATGCTGGCTGATCACTGAGGAACTCAGCTCCTGTCTCCATTATTTATTCTAGTATAAAGAAGTACTTTTAAAATGTTGGCTCCTCAAACTTGAATGAAAAAGTATCTTAGATGCTATTTTGAAGGCAGAGGGTAAATAAACTGGACGGCTGAAGGCTGTGTTCTTCAATGTTTTAAGTCATGTTAAGGAAGAAACGTGGTAATAATCAAGTTTGTAATCTCCCTAGAAGAGTAAATATTTAATCTCTAAACAATCAGGTATGTATGTAGAAAGAGATGAGGAAAAGAATGTAAAAGATGAGTTATCCAGGTGGTTTGAATTTAAACATTCATATTAACAAAAGCAAAAAAGAAGACAGAATAATTAATGGAAGGCAAAACGGTTTGAAAATACACAAGAATATTACAGCTCTCTCCTTTGTTCCTCTCTCTGAAAGAATTCAAACAGCATCTGTTTACTATAATACTCAATGAGCAGCTCAGGTATTTGCACAAAGCACTCCATCTTGCTACAGTTCTTGACTCGGACAGATCCACCCAGAGACTTGCAAATGGGGGAAATCAGTCATGTGCAGCACTCGCTGGATTTCGTGTCTCCCTGGCTCCTCAGGAAGGTTTGCTGAGTTTTGCAGAGCGTGCTGCCACAGAATATAAGCAGAGAGTAAAGGAAATGGGTGAAGACACTGGCCTAAGGAGAGTTATGGAAACTAATGACCGGGCTGTAACATGGGAAAGGAACAGCACAGAAAACATTAAGAGAGCCAGAAGGGAAATTAAAGCCTTTCTAGGCTAATGTGAGTTATGAGGGGGCTCCTCGAAGCATAAGTAGACAATTTATCTTCCTGTAAGAAAAATAAAACGAACCTGGGAGTGTAATCTAGCTAATTATGCAATGACTCTATAGACACTGCTTACATAGATAATACTTTTTCAAGGGGTTGTTTCCTCTGCATTTTTCTGCCTCTTTGCCAACAGAAGATCATTTCAAAATCTTCCCTCAGACTTCACTGTGCACAAGTGAAAGAGAATCATTTGCTACCAACATTATAATCTCAATGAAAAAAATAATTTCCTCTGATCCTAAAACCTCTCCTTCTCTACCATTCCTCAATTAGTGGCTATGGCAGCAAGGGACTGTATTAAAGAAACTGCTTAGCAGTCCTAGTAATGCCACTACTGTCCGGTTTAATCCTTCACTCATCAGCACCTAAGCAAGGAGTCCTGCTGTTATCAGGGAAGTAAATACCGGGTGGCACCTCTTCAAAGCTGCACAGAAAATAACACCGATCCATAAGAGCTGAACACTCTCACCAACAGCTATGCTGGGCTGGTTTAGGGCTCGTGAGAGCAAGACAACTTCTTCCAGAGACATGTTTAGACTCCATAGCCTGAGTCATATTTATCAACAAGTACAACATCTTTTGCTCTGCTTTAGTATTTGGATACCAGACTACCAGGACTCGGCCCAACAACTGAGTTCAAATAATCTTCAAATAATCTGCTAAATCACTTAGAGCAAGTTTGCCACCTTCTTGACTAGAACAGAAATACAATTATATACCTCACAGGTATAAAACACCAGAGAAGGGCTACAACAAAGGACACTTCTTACATTGGAAAACCAGACAAGTGAGTCAGAAAAGCTTGCTGACCTTCCCAGGCAAACATAGATTCATAGAATGGTAGGGGTTGGAAGGGACCTCTGGAGATCATAGAGTCCAACACCCCTGCCAACGCAGGAACACCTAGGGCAGGCCACACAGGAACAGATCCAGCTGGATCTTGAAGGTCTCCAGAGAAGGAAACTCCACAACCTCTCTGGGCAGCCTGTTCCAGGCTCTGTCACTCTCACAGGAAAGTTTTTCCTCATGTTGAGGTGGAACTTCCTGTGTTTCACCCTGCAACCATTACCTCTTGTCCTATCATGGGGCACAGTTGAAAAGAGACTGGCCCCTTCTACTTGGCACCCACCCTTCAGATATTTGTAAACATTAATAAGATCCACTCTCAATCTTCTCTTTTCCAGGCTAAACAGCCCCAGGGCTCTCAGCCTTTCCTCATGAGAGAGATGTTCCAGTCTCTTCATCATCTTTGTAGCTCTCCATTGGGCTCTCTCTAGGATTTCCCTGTCCCTCTTGAGCTGAGGAGACCAGAACTGCACACAGTACTCCAAATGTGGTCTCACTAGTGCAGAGTAGAAGGGGAGGAGAACCTCCCTCGACCTGTTGGCCACACTCCTCTTTATGCACCCCAGGATACCATTGGTCTTCCTGGACAACAAGAACACATTGCTGTCCCATGGATAACTTATTGTCCACCAGGACTCCAAGGTCCTTCTCTGTGGAGCTGCTTTCCAGTCAGGTCAACCCCTCACTTGTACTGGTGCAGGGGTTTATTATTCCTGCAGTGTAGGACTCTACACTTATCCTTGCTGATTTTAATTAGGTTCCCCTTTGCCCAGCTCTCCAGCCTGTCCAGATCTCTCTGGATGGCAGTACAGCCTTCTGGTGTGTCAGGCACTCCTCCCAGTTCAGTATCATCAACAAACTTGCTGAGGGTACACTCCATTCCTTCATCCAGGTCATTGATAAAGATGTTGAATAAGACTGGGCCCAGTACTGACCCCTGGGGATCGCTGCTAGCTACAGGTCACCAGCTGAACTCTGCACCACTGATCATGACCCTCAGAGTTCTAACATTTAGCCAGTTCTCAACCCATCTTACTGTCTGCTCTTCTAACCCACACTTCCTGAGCTTTCCCATGAGGATGTTATGGGGGACAGTGTCAAAAGCCTTGCTGAAGTAAAGGTAGACAACATCCAGTGCTCTCCCTGTATCTACCCAGTCAGTCACACCATTGTAGAAGGCTATCAGATCAGTGAAACATGACATCCCTTTGGTAAATCCATGCTGCCTACTCTTCATAACTTTCTTTTCTTCCATGTGCTTAGAGATGACCGCTAGAATGAGCTGTTTCACCTCCATCATGTTTCCAGGGATGGAGGTGAGGCTAACTGGTCTGTAATTTTCCAGGTCTTGCTCTTTTTGAAGACTGGAGTGACATTGGCTTTCCTCCAGTCCTCGGGCACCTCTCCCGTCAATATCAGAAAAGAGTTATCTGGTTTGTAAAGTAAAAGAAATCATATTTTGATCTTTCTAGAAAGTGGA
This sequence comes from Actenoides lindsayi, assembly GCA_025331215.1. Lineage (NCBI taxonomy): Eukaryota > Metazoa > Chordata > Aves > Coraciiformes > Alcedinidae > Actenoides > Actenoides lindsayi. The sequence continues at coordinate 80,230 of WTSP01007052.1, read as the reverse complement.
TGCAAAAAGTTGTGATGGGGGAGGACTGAAGCCAGTAAGATCACAAGGGTGTTGTCAGTCAGGACACCATTCAAATCAATGAACATGTGACTGCAGATAAGAAAAGCACTTAGTCTACAAGTGGAAAAATAGCTGTATCAGAGCTTCAATAGCCTGAGAGGTGAAAACTTCAGATGATCCTGTGTTACCACTCTTCTGTATTAAGTACTTTCTCTCCTTCCTCTTTCCTACACTTCAAAGAGGCTAATGTAATTGATGATCACTGAAAGATGGCTTTCCTATCATTTGCTAAAAGGAACGAATCTCCTTGAGTGCTTTTGGGGGCACCACTAGAGCAGAGATGTCTAATTGCTAGGAAACTAACTTCAACAGATGTCAGTGTATCAGCTTCTTTAGCATTCAACACAAGCTAAATGATGTTTTAGTCAAAGCATTGCTAGTGTCAAGCTGAAAGAGCAGGAAGACTTGTTGTGTGGCTAAATGTTTTTTTCATGTGAAATGTCCTGGCAAAAAAAAAATAAAGTGAGGAAGAGAAGGAAACCTGGAAATTTCTGTTATCATTGTAGTTCCTACAAGGAAAAGCAACTCTATTGACAATAAAGCTTGAGAAACTTGCCACATTGAAGAAGGCCACCTCCAATGAGGTTAAAACAACTGAGGAAAAAGGAATGAGGTATCTTGGTGATGAGCAGCTACCTGCCCTCTTATAGGAAACTTGTCTTTGGTGAAAAAATAACTTCTGCACCATTTTCCTTTATGCCAGCTCTAAGAAAACTGATAATGACTATTTAACCAAACTCTGACCTTACAGCCACAGAGGGACACACAACAGTAAGTGGAATCCTGCACAACTTCACACTTCTTGTGCCCTAACTCACTATAGTCATTAATGATTAGAAAATAGATCCAAGAGCACAGACACACAACCTGAAGCTCCTTGTTGAATCCACTGGAAAAGAGACTATCATGGGCTGGGCACATGACTGTTACCTGCTGCACAGAACAAGTGAGAGCATGTTTGTCCACAAAATTCCTGCACAGAAACCCACCAGCACCATTTCTCTAGTCAACACCCCAATTCTCCACTCTCTTGAAGAAGACACTAGTAGTCAGAAGAAAACTGTATATACAAGAAATTGTATTAGAAGGTAGTTCATAGAATGGCTAGGGCTGGAAGGGACCTCCAAAGGTCATCTAGTCCAGCCCCCCTGCAGTGAGCAGGGATACCCT
>WTSP01007052.1:39405-75416 GCA_025331215.1 Actenoides lindsayi | reverse complement strand
TTCCGGGAGGGGGCTCCCCACGCCAGTGAAACAGCCCGCTAGCACACGGCACCCGCCCCGTGCTCGAAGGGGTCCCTTTCTCCCTTCATTATGGTGCGACATTTAACCCTACGGAGACCTGAGCAATTAGATGTAAAACTATGCAAGTTCTAAAGCCCTGAAACACGCTCATGCGATGTGGCTGCAGAGCTGACAGAGCAGCCCCCGTTATAATTTTTCACGTGAGCGCTGTTTTGTAGCATTAAACTGCTCCTCAGCTATACCACAGCACCTGCCTAGAATGGCTTAAGGACACCGAAAACATTTTAAAACCAAACCCAAGTAACTTTATTCATTACATAAATACATTTACAATAAGCGTGGCTCCACCAGGGCTCATAGGAGAGAGAACGGCTCTCACATGGTTCCAATAAAACTACATTATGGAAATAGAAGAGCACAAAGGGAACCAAATGCACATGGCCTACAAATGAACAGTAATAAAATAGCATTATTAAGGCAGTGAATCCAAGCCCTGAAAAAGTTAGGAAATGGCAGAATTCAACTTGTTTGTCTGATGACGATTTGCCGCTGCCTCCTGCGTATATGCAGTCCCAAAGAGTCCCAAGGGGTCTTCATGACATGAATATCCCCTTAGTCCTACAGGATCCCTCTGTCTCTCCAGAAAGACAGTGCTCCCCAAATACACAATTCCATATTTTCACCTCTCCTAGAGATCCACTGTGCCGCTCTGTATCTTATTCACTGCATGATGCTCTGAAGACAGAATTATTCATCTTTGCAAGGGGTTTTGTCTGGCACTCGCAATGTAGTATCTGAGTGCTCCTCAAAAATTAATGACATCTGTTTGCACAACATGCCTGTGAGATGATATGATGTGTAAGAAGGACACTTGTTTTGGACTGGACAGCAGTCAGCCTTTTAACAACCCTACCAGCTCCTGCCATGAGGTGCTGTCTGCACAGGACTGAGAGTGTGACAGACAAGAGCCTTCAGTTGGGAGAATGCAGAAAAAAGTGTCTGTTAAGGGTGTGGGGCTGTGATAAGAAGGCTGATTTGCTTGAGTTTGAATCCTACCCTGAGCTAAAGAGCAATCCAGCTTGCCTTATAAACAGGTAGACAGGTTGTTACTGAGTACTGACTTCTCATTTTTCACATGGGGAAACTGAAACACACTGAAATAAAGAGAGACAGTAGCCACTGGTGTAGTGTACCAAATTTGGCACCTCAGTCTTGATTTTGGGGAACACCTGCTGCTTCATAAACCATTATAATATTCAAATTGTAACATATAAATATCTCATTTTCAACTGTGAAAATGTGGTGACTTTGCCCATCAGGTCCCCGAGGTTCAAGGCAGGCACCAGGTGGTTAGTAACCCTCTCTCAGATTTCTCATCTCACTCACGTCTCTGTCAAAGGGGGCAAACTCTCCACCGGCAGTATTCAGTGGCCTTGACCAGGAGCCAGCCCTCTAGCAGGCACCCATCAACCTGCTACAGCATCTCCAGGTCATGCACTAGGAAAGCCTAACAACACTGGAAACTTCAGTCAAAAGGCGGCGAGGATCCTGCCGAACAGCAGCAGACGTGCCTACAGAACCTGGCACTAGGAAATGGAATGTGACACTGGCTGCTGGCACCAAAACAGCTTGCTCTACACTGTCTGCTACAATGGACTAACCATCACCTTAGATTACTATTTGTAAAACTGACATTGAATTAGCTTTCCTTTAAATTAAGTCAAAGCACTGGATAGAGACTTCTCCTTCTCATGTCCTGCCCATGAAAATCTTTCCTAACAATTAAAAGTTTCTTAATCTGAGCTCCCGGTCATCGTTTTCCACAGCACAGTGAGAAATACCTTAGCTTGCCTCCATTCTTGTTAAAAATATAAATTTAGCATTGCTTCAGTAATTCTGCAGACATCACTATCTACTTTGTACAGGTCAGTTAGTACCACAACCACCCCTGACATCTTCCATGGGTGGAAGATCTCATTCCTTTTATGAGACACAAACTACAAAAGCACCTCACTATTCTTCATGAGCCTGCTATAATAACCCCCCTGTTACAAAGACACCCCTCCTGTTTTAAGGAAATAAAGGAAGATTTCAGCCACTGGTGCAGAACTGAAAGCCTCCCATCCTGGGACAGATAAGTCTGATGGTCAATAGTCCACTGTATTTGGGATCTGACAGATTTTAACAGGATGGATTTAGGCTCTGCTTCCTTAACACTAGTCAACAGACCGAGTACATGCAGAAAGAAAGGTATTCGAGTGAGAGAGAAGTTCACAGCAGTCACAGGATCCCTTGCTTTTCTCCATCTCTCTCAGGGACAAATCCAGTTTCACTCCTCTCAACAGCAACACGCTCCTGCCTGGATTCACACTCTTCTCCCAGCAAGACAGGGGAAGACTTCTCTCTGCTGTCTGGGTAATGCAGCCAGTCTCATCACATATTCCCATCAGCTCTTCATTTTGATTTGGGAAATAGTTACTCAGTGTAAGGACAGCAAAATTAATTAAAGGTCACGTACTGTACAGTGAAGAGTAAATCTTTTTTAAAGGAAGACTGCACTTACATCAGTGCTTAAATATCTGCCTTTCTGTACTTGGAGGATGCTTTATTTTTAAAAGAAAAAGAGATGAGTTAAAGCTGGTTATAAAAGCTGATGTATCCAATTTTTCTCACACAGAGAAAACCAACTGCGATTAACGGTGAGTGACCACTACTTAACTGACAAAATTACTTTTATGTACAGGGTAATTTGTAAACATTAATTTCATTGCAGTGAATGGAAACTGAATTTAAGAGTTTTAGAGAGTTTTCTTCCTTTTTTAAATTAAATTTTCCTTTGGGGTCAGTTTAATTTGCTTGTGTTTCCTTTAAATTCAGAGACCAGAGTATTTATATTATGCACTCTAGTCCGCATAGTCTGTCCGGCTGCTGTGCATATACAGTATACACATACAAACACACAACACATAGAGTATGTATATAGTGTGTGTATATAGAGTTATATACATGTACAGTGACAAAACTTGATTGGGACAAGAGATGAAAAATAGTCATGTAGGGAAAAAGATGAAACTCTGGGAAGAAAACAAAATACAACAAAAAATAACCTTTGTTATTGTGATGAGTTTGTGAAAGCAGATGAAGAACTTATTTGCATAACAATGTTGAAGCGACTGCCTGTAAGATTTACTCTGGATAAATAAGGACCAACAGAAGAGCCACCGAGGCAGGTTTAAGCAAGACATCCCTGTTAAAGTGCCTTGTTAAACAAAGCACCTGTCCTGAAAGCCTTCAGCTTCATTGACAAAAATACTGAGAAAAGTCCAAGCCCACCCACCTGGAATACTAATCCAAGAGGAGCCAGGGGAGACCGAAGCCCGACAGGCTGGATGAACGGGTGCCTTGACAAATTACACGTAGGAGATAGATAAGTGATGGCGAAAAGCAGTGGTGCAGTGTGAGTTACTCTTCCAAACACCTTCATAAAAGCATCACAGGCAAGGGTGGTTCTATTACAAAGCTTTTAAATGACAACATCTATATTGTTTTTCTTCTCTCTGTGTGAAGGTCATTTTATTAAACAGTCTAAACTTGCAAACAGATCTTGCATGCAGAGTTTGCTTTTGCTTTTCTTTCCCATCGTCTCATTTTGTGTATAGAAGTGTTAACAGTTGGGTGACTCACTAAGTGGAAATGGATGAGAAAAGTGATCTTTTCTCCTCCATAATATAGAGCTGGAGGAGTCATTTCAGCGCGCTGAAAGGCTGGGTGCTGTTGTAGGCTAACCATCAGGTATCAGTTGTGAGTTCCTAAAAAAAATGCTCAACTTTACATAACTGCCAAACAATCAGGTCAGTATAGAAGCAAAGCAGCAAACACACACACCACACACCTCCCCTCAAATAGTCCAAAGGTTGGATGTACCAGTGAAAAAGGAAATATTCTCATTGAAACCTCTTTCGTTGCTTTTGAGGGAATCTGGAAGGGAGTATTAGAAGTAGCAGCAGGCCTAATTTTTGTATTTTAAATGAGAGATTGTTACCTATGCAGGTAACGTATTTAAAGGACGTTTTGTTCAAAAGAAAGCTATTAATCAAGAATTTTTATCCTCCTCTGGGAAGACAAGAGAAATAAAAGGTTATTATTTCATAGCCCCCAGACATCTGGAGAGGAATGCATACAGTGTTAAAAGTACCTGAGGCAGTTGGCTGTGTGCAGTGTTTCTTTATCCAATATTAGACACAGTAGGATGTGAAACAGCTAATTGTCCTGGGCAGAGGACTTGAATGTTGATATATTTTCAAAAGGAGGACACAGCAGGAAACACATACCTTTTTATACTTGAAACAGTGGCATGAACTTGAACCTGAAGCACCTGGGGTTCCTAGGCTTTTTGGGTACGTAATGCAGTAATGAGATGGTTATTACATGTCAGGAATTATTGCTTAGGAGTTAAGAAAGAAGTAAGATTTTGATTCTGTGTACAATTTTTTTTAAAAAAAGAACGGACAAAGAACCGTTTCCTGACACCTGTGTTGCACCAGAATCCTCTCCTCTCCCTCTCCTCTCATGTGTCTCAGGTGTGGAATTCTGAACAATCCCTCCTGGAAGAAGCATTCTCCTGAAGAGGTAAAGCAGCCTTTCTGCACGCATTAATTCCCTTTTTGAGAGGGAATGCAGGACAGCGAGCACTTTAGGAGAAGCTTCTGTTTACAAGTTCTAATAGCTTTGCACACAAAAATTTCTTTCATAAGACATCTCAACCACTTCTAATGTATTCTTACTTTTTCAAATACCAAGCAAACGTAGCGACAGCCGCTGCGAAGCAGCCAAGGAGATAGCTCTCTCCCTGTGATTGAGTTATTATATATTCCATTAGATAGTGCTGCTCAGCTGAGCTTCTGAAGGTGGAAGGTAAGATTAAAGGGGATGAAAGGCTTCTTACTAAAGTGATGCACTGCTAATTGTAAAGGCGATCAAATATTGGTTCAGTCTTTTTTGCTTACTGCTAATAGGTATGAGTGCATTTTATAAAGATGAGGGCACTGCCCAGCAGAGCAGAGGCTGTGTGCAAAGTCACAGCCTCACTGCTCACCTTGTTTAAGATCAGATTTGTGCAGACTGACAAGACAAAGACTTATGAGAAAAACTGTGCAACAAGTGCAAAGAGACTACGGTATCGAACCTGAAAAACAAAACTGTTCATTACTTGCACAGTGTAACAAGGCAGTTTATAAGCAGTATGCTTATTTATTGTAAAGGCTGCAGCTAAGCCAATGATTTTTGGTTTAGTTGGAGTTCACATTCTCACTTTCATCAGTGTTATCTTGCCAAATATGTTCCCAGGCTTATTTTAATTTAGGATTTGACACTAGCGATTGCCATTTTTTTTCCCTCAAAGGATGAATTAGTTCACAATAAAAGATGCATATTAGGCAATTTATTATGCTAATGACTTGCAGAAAAAAAGCCAAATTACCTTGATGGTGGATTAGATTGAACAATAAAAAACCACACTCGTCGCAATACTCAGTGAACACATAGTTTAGCTGTAGTTAGCTACAAGAAGCTTCCTGGTAATAGTATCCACATTAGAGACAAACAGACATGCATTAGCAGTAACCACATTCATAGTGAAACAATGCAGACAGATCTCACTCCCATTTATAATTATGTCTCATTACCCTTCAGTAGGAATTTTTAGCTCAGCTTGGAAGCAAAGCTTCTGTGATGATGGCATATGGTGCATGTGCTGGCATTTCCTACCTGATTATTTTAAAATATACCATCTGATTTCAATCAAACTGAAAGACGTTGAGACTCAAAAGACATTGAAGCCTGCAAAATTTTATGCAAACAGGGAGGCAGGTAGAAGAAAAAGCTGACATTAATGCTCCTCATTGATACAGAAGCCTGGCCCGAAACTATGAATCCAAAGGAAACAAGCATCCTGCATTGCTCATTACATGCTTTGAAGTTTGAAACGTTTCCTACCCCACGCCGTGTGCCCAGCCACTTTCAGTGACCTCCCTGAGAACTGGGGACATAGGCATTTCAGGGCATAGGACTACTAATTAACTGGAAAAGCAAGGAAGATAGTTGCTGCAATGTCTTATCTACACATCATTAAGCTTATATAGGGTAACAATAGAGGTGAAGAGAAACATTTTCAATGCAACCCTGAAATGACAGATTAACACACCTAACTTCAGTAAAAGCAAGATTATACAAAAAAAATTAGATGACACAATCAAAATTATTCTTTCAAGTTGGATCAATAACAAGATTCAATCACAAAAACAAAGCTGCTCTGTGATAATGGCAGGAGATAAAATAATCAGTGTTAAGTGAGCAAGAACATAAAGAAATCAATGTAATTTGAGAAAATATAGAAAATAGCCTGAATACTAATCCTGTACCAACTCTATCAAAGAGCTGAATAATCTAGATCTGAGGGAAGCAGCTCAAAAAGACTTCTCCAGATTCTCCAGCACTAAGAAACAGCAGCAGCAGTGTCAAAAGGCTACAGTGTAATGAGTTTTGACCACACCTGACTACAAAACAGACACAGGCCCTTTTTAGCAGATGATTAGAAGGATCATTACCACTAAGAATAAAAGTAAAATGCCACTTCTGAATCTGGTCAGTTTAGATTTCTCAATGCACATAATTGTGTATTTTCTTCTCCAGTCACTGCAACTGTTACCTAGTACCTCTAAGTTAATGGCTCTTGCATAAAGACTGTGCTTGTTTTCAAGTGATTAATTACAAGTCACTTTGTCTTTGCACTTACATAATCTGCACTGCTGAAATTAAACTTCTATATATTTGTTATACATTTCCCTTTTTGGGGAAAACAAAAGTTTGATCAAAGCCTGCATCTTCCTCCAGTGGTTACAGTGCACACACATAGACCACGGATAGGCAAGGCCATTGCAAAAAAACCAAGGGCAACGGTCTGGAGTTGGGTTAGTGACCAAGGTTTGTGTTAGCACTGAAAGTTCAGCAGCACTGTGAAGGCATCAAAAGATGGAGCTGCAACGCATCACTTCTGAACCAGCATATTATGAAAATGAGCGCTTACAGTTTGTCTGTAGCAGGAAATATTTTATCTGCTATAAAAACTATAGCTTTTCTAAATGATTAAATTCTGAAGCTTCTTTTCAGCATTTAACAAGCTGTGAAAGTTGTTTGCAGTGTTGGATTTACAGCACCAGTGATTTTGTACTCCAATGTAATGACAAAGATATAACAGAAATGAAACACCATCTTCCCTTCCTCTGTACCATTGTTCTTTGCTTTGCTAAAGTATGACATATGAAAAAAATCCCTTATATAAATAATGACCTAGGACCAATTCAAAGTTCAACATCAGTTCGTAGGAAGAACTACCTATTTCTTTAATCGTGAGTTCAGAGGGTTAACTTTTTCACTGCCTGAATACGAGTACAAACCTTTCCACATCAACACAGCAGTGTTCACAGGGAAGGAACCTGCCCAGTTAGCACACGTACCTGTCATTTATACCTGGAGATTTTGGCGTTAGGAGCAAAACACACCCAGTTGGAGAACACCCAAAGAAATATTTTCTGGTCTAGACAAGACCTCAGTTTTGACAAAGCTTGATTTTCTGCTTTATGGTAAAAAAAAAAGTAATTGACAATTTCCTGATTTCCCTGAATGTGCTCCATACCTCCATTTCACTACGTGATCTAGTTACCTGTGAAATGATGAATAATTTTATTATTCATGGATGTATGCACGTCATTCATATGAAAAACCACAAAACAGGCTGAAGTATATACTGCAAGCCACAAACGTTTAAAAAATTCAATCAAATCCCACAAAAATACTAAGAGGAAACTGTGACTAAGACAACAGGCACAGATTCAAGCCCTCAGCTTCCTGCTCTCAACGCTGCATGACATAAAGCATGTCATTTGAGCATGTCAGGCCTGGTTTCCCATCTCAAAAACAAAACCAACAGCACCAAGATGAAGGGCAAGTCTATGTAGAGAGAATATTTTGAAACCAGTTTCCTTTTCCACTGGTTTCCATGGCAAATGAGCATCTCCCTCAGTTAATGGTGCTCATTTTGGTAAGCCAAGCAAGCCCAGTGCAAAAGACGTGCAAGTTTAGGCAACTGTCGTTTTTCTGTGTACAAAAAGCAGAGTGTGTAGGGTATGGAGAAAAAAGGCAGTTGCAAGTTTGACAGGCCAGGATGGGGAAAAGGCACATGGCTGTGGCCATTCTGCGCCCTGGCACACACCTGCAAGGGGTGGTAAGCCTCTCTCACACCTCCTCGCTCATCATCATTTCTACACCTTCTGGCACTTGGCTCTTCCTCACCTCAGATGCGCTGCTTGCAGCCCACAGCTCCTTGCCCTTCCCTACAGCCCCTGTTTCCAGCAGTGCAGGAGGAAGTTCTCTTCCCGTGCTGAGTGAGGCCTTTTTAACAGTTCCACAGCCACTGTCATGGATCAGCGCTTGCCCAGGAAGAGGGTTCACTTGCATATTCAGATGAATTTCACTCATTTCTGTAGGCAGATCCATTCTGTCTTTCTTTAGCCATCCATAAATTAAACAATCATTCAAAACTACTCACTCAGACTGCTTACTGCTGAATGGAAAGGGCAACTCACCTCACCTGACTTAGAGAGAACCATTTTAATGCGGGATTGCTGTCCTTTAGAAAAGTTACCCTTCCACTGCCTAGGGAAGCTGCCTACAGGTTTATTTAAACTGCATGTTTAATGCAGGTGATGTGGAATATTAAATTATTTTCTGGCCCTGTATTTATTGTTCTTTTGTGTCAGCAGCACAACATATTTACTCTTAGGCAACTAAGGAAAAGATTATTCAATTAAATGTACAAGGCTGGGAAATTTAGAAAGCTCAGTTATGATGGCACTTCAAAGCAGGCAGACAGTGCTATCGGAAACAATGGTCCAGAGTTTTGGTACCAAAGCTCTGCTTAAATGTACGTGTAAGGAAGAAGGGGCAGAAATATAATTGCTATTCTGAATACAGCATCTGCTAAGAAAGTAAGAAGACAAGGGCAGCTGTACTTAGTAAGGCTGTGGGCCATCTAACCCAGTGGCACATTCATAGAGACCTTGGGAGATATCTGCATTTTAAGGAAAAATATGCCTGTCCTGTCTGTCCATCTGTAGATCCTCTCAGATCTTGCTCCATTCTCCTTCTAGAGGAGGGTCATTCAATTTAGGAACACCCATAAATATTTTGATACAGGTAGATCCATGTTAAGAAGTTCTACCGACAGGTAAAAAATAGTAATATGGCACACTGTCCATTTAGTGTGCCAATGATGCCACAGTTACCACTGATGAATTTGTATTTTTAATATAAAACAAGTCCTTTATATCACACGTGAAGCCAGATCTTCACAGGGCAACACACAGATCAAGCAAGCATTTTGAAGGCAAAAGTCTTCAAAGACAGCCAAACATCCAAGCATTTAGCCTACAATTTTGGTCATGACAACAACTACCGATAGTTTGAATTCTCTAAGCTTTTTCCTCTGCCACCACTAGGACCTGGGAAACAGGGAGGTACCAAAAGAAGACAAGGAGGCTTTGCAATGCATCCCCTTCAGCAGGGTTGATTGGTGTGCTGTGTATTGTCACATGGCGGGATGCTGCCACATCCCCATGTCTGCACAGCGGCTTTCGCCTCTCCAGCATTTCATTCAGAGCGCAATCCACCTGAACCAGAGAGGTCCGGCTGCTGAAAATGAAAGATGACATTTTCATGAAACCAAACAAACCCAGGAGTGGCAGATGGTGTGTGTATGTGCAGGGAGAGTGGTGGAGGAAAGAGTGTATGATTTAAAAAAAGGATCTGCCCCAAATACAGTGCATACTACATGAAATTGCAAGTATGGGTAAAGAAAGGATTGGTAAAAAAAAAAACAAACCAGAAGAGAAGGGAAGGAAATAATCTTGTGACAAAGGTATATGGAGAACGCTGGAGTGTAATCAGTGGGATTAGACTGTAACTCTATGGATCCAGCAAGCAAACAGGAATCAGATAGCCAGGCAAAACGGAGCACCCAGGGACTATGCACTTTGCGTTTCATATCCATCAGAGAGAACGTGCAAAAAAATCTCCACGCAGATTTATAGCAAAGCCATCAGCAGGAGAAGTTAAGAGTTGATAAGCCCAGAGGCAGCAGTCATCAGATGACATGTATGCCTGGTGAAAAGCCTACCTCAGATAGATCGCCTTCCCCTCTCCCTATTTAAATAACCACTCCCATGTAAGCAGATGAAACCCATTGACTGTCATAGCGTCCAGGCACACTCAGAAATACTGACAGTGTGCAAAGACCCTGGCAGTTAAGCTGAAATTTTCTGATCATGTTATATAACTACAGCAAATCCATCACTGTCTTGGAGATCACCATAGAAACAGGCTAACAACTGTGAGTGCAGGAGGATCTCAGCTTGGAAAGATGTTGATGTGACTGGTCAAACACACGGACCTCCCTCCCTCATTTCCAGCACTATGGAATCCCAGCGCTCGCTTGCTCTCAGCCTTTTGGCTGCAGGACTGGGTGGAGGGTTTCCTACTCCATGGAGCAATATGTAAGACACATTTTCTACCAAAGATAATAGGTTTTATTCCAAATTAAAGAATGCAAAATAAAAATAGCTAACTTGCTATTTCTATAAGAAAAAAAGACTGCTTTAACTATCTGAATTGCCAAACAGTGGGGTCCCTGTGCACTTGAAGGTACAGCGGTCGATGCCATTACCTCTCTTTTGGTGCTGCCTGGTACATCTTCCCAATGACCTGGCCCACAAGAATAGACAGAAACTACACAACTTACGAGGTCTAAGGCTAGAATTGCTCTGCTGGAGATGGGGAATAAGGTGTGAAATAAAAGCTTAATGTTATTCAAGAGAACATGTACTTCCCAGGGACTTCTTACAGCCCCTCCATTGCTTTATTTTTGGTACTGAACAAGAAAAGTTTCTGGGGGCTTTGTTCCTTGCTGAAGCATCTTCCTGGAGAAGTACCCACTTTTCAGGGGCCTTCACATCATGTGAACTAGGAAATAGATGCGTTTCCACATAATTCTTCAATTTAATACACAACAAACAAACTGATTGAATTAATAACTCACAAATACTAATTGTATTTGAATGGAGTATTCAACCATTCCCCTGGTCGTCGACCTGGAAATATACTCCTCAGCTTAAAGTACTTCTCTAAATTTTGATTTGATGATAACAAATCTTTTAATCACTCTCTTGTAATTTTAAAACTGCAACTTAAAACCATTCAAACCTTTCAAAAAGAACTGACATTTAGTAAAAAAAAATGATTAATTTCTTTGCACTGCAGTAAACGCTCATATACTCAGTTTATCTCAAGCTTAAAGATTTCTTAGCCAAAGCTTGTCATAAAGTGAATTCAGTGTAAATACATATTTACACAGTAATTATGGCTCAGTACAATTTAAACTCCAGTGAAACACACAAAATTATTAATGGGTGGTGCTAGTGCTAAAACATAGTAAATTTTGTTCTGTGTCATGCTATTGTCCGTGTGTCAATATGTGACATAAGCTCAGTTTAATTATATCTCACACCAATATCTTTGGCATGTTTATTTTCTGTACATTTAGTTCTGTAGTCCCAAATCTAAGTGTTTTTCACAATAGTTACTAATCCATGATGTTAACTATAGCAGAGGTCCACAGAATTCTTCAGCTTTTTTCCCCATCATTCTATTATATCCTATGATAATGTTTAATGATATATTAATGTTATAATGCAAATACAGTGACATATTTTACTTAAATATTTTGCTATGTTTTATTTTTTTTAGTGAATCAAAGTCATTCACAGAGGCCTAGAGTTGAAAAACCTACATTCTCTGGAAATGTGAACTTAAGCTGTGGCTTCAGCTGGAGAAACCTTTGGGGAAATCATAACATAAGCAGGTGACTTTCAGTGTTTATATAATAAACCATTACTACAAAACAAGAACTCTGATTTTTTTTCAGTACTGTGTCCAATTTTCACAGATAACAAACACTCCTGGATTCACTGCTCATTATTGCTAAGTGCTTTGGAAATACAAAGCAAGGTGAAGCAGAGAAAAAATATCTCCTCATATGAACCATTCCTATGCACAGCCATGCTGAATGATAGCTGATACTACTGGTTCTTCATTTCATACTGCAAGGATATTTAGAACCTAACAGTACACCAAAACCAGGTATATCTCCCCGGCTCTCTGAGCAAGCCTGTACAGGGCTCCAAACAGCGTGTGGAAAAGCAAACAAGTACAAGATTCAGAGCTGTAGGTCTACAGACATGGTTGGGTAGGAAGGGGGTATTTCTGAAAGCCTACTGATCTTCATCCATTTCATCAGGAAGCCCAAAGTTCAGCAATTTAGACCCAAGTTCAATAACTAAACATAAATGTTTCACTGCTGAATAAAAAGTATTCCTTAAGAGGATGCAAAAGGCAATCTCTACTCATGTAACATATAATACTTATGGAAACAGCAATGGTAAAATCCAACAGGCAGATAAATATTAACTGAACAAAAGCCCAACCTCAATAAACACATTCAGGAAGACGATTTTGCTTTTTGCCTTTAGAGGTGTTTTATGTGAAACAAAATAAATCAACGACATGGACACAAACCTATCCTTGTCATTGTTCCTCACAGCTCAGGAAAAGGTGTCAGTATGGTTGTATATAGTACTGCTCTGAGCATTCACTGTAGCAGGTATGATGAAACCACGTGGGCTACCTTAGCTTCATCTGACACAGGAGACCAGGTCATCTGTCCTGCAACTCCCGCGTTGCTCACCTTTTTTATAATGGGTGGCTCTGGCATAAATGAAGAACAGACAACAGGTTGGACACATCCTTTTGGATCCTTTCTCAAGTGCTCTGTATCTTTTATCTTCTGCGTGACCAAGAAAGTGCAACTGGTAATAAAATGCAAATATCCCCGTATCACATAATGAAATGCACCCATTCACTTCTAGTTCATCACTGGGGCACCTTCTGTGTCTCCTGACAGAACCAGAAGCAACAGGAGATTTAGGCAGTTTTGCCTAATGAAGGGCAATCCTCCCGTCACATGACCAAAACTGTCCATAATTGTATGACTGAATGCACGCTTCACAACTGGCAAGAAAATGCATTTTTGACAGGACAAAACACTTGCAAACATGTGGCACGGGAAAAATTTGCAGCCTTTTTGAGAAACAATCTCCTTTCTGGAGGGTATAGTGATGTGGAAAAAACGGTGATAATGAGAGAAAAGGGCGAAATAGTTAATTGGTAACGACACCTTGTGTAATAGTTCCTATACAGAAAGGTGGAAAAAAAGTATTTGGCAAGCAAGTTACAGTCTGCCACATTCAGTTTGATTCTCCACGTCTTAATAGACATGACTATGAATATTATTACTATACATAAAAATGACACTAGTCTTATCCTTAGAACAGCAATAGTATTCCACTATAATGTTCAGCTCTCACCCTATCTGGCTGCACATTTCACAAGCTGACTGTATGTACTCTAATGCAATAGTTCTTCAATTCATCTTACTTTACTTGTCCTCAATTAGACTGAATTATGACTGATTCTTCTAATCCAGAGCTTTCTTTTCTTTCATTCCATTTAAAACCAAACTTGCAAGGAATGCTCGCAAGCAATTCAAAACATCACATCAGCTTTGCTGTTCTCTGGATCTTTTCAGAAGTATTTGGGGTTTTTTATTTTGAACAGTGAATTCACGTTCCAGAAAAAGGCTTTTAACTGTCACGGAGAGAAAAAAAATCGTAACTTTCTCTGCATTGCTTTCCATTTCCCTAATGAATTGAAGATCTAATTTTTGCTTTTTCTTTTTTTTTTTTTTTTACTGTTGACATATTCTTGAGAGTTTTTTACTTTGCTAGTTTACCAGTGCTAATAAGAATTTCTTTTTCTCAGAGGAACCAGAAAGTTTAAAGCTCAGCAGCATGAGAGGTTTGGATTGTTTTTGCCAGCCCACATTACCTTTAAATTTATGCAAGCTGAATCTCACATGCCAAGTTTTAAAAATTAGTCTAGAGTCTCTCACAGTAGCCTATGGTTTTCACAAACTGAAATGTTTACGGGCCAAACTGTTGAAAATTTCCTCTGGATTTGTTTTCCACTTTGGAACATACAAAAAGCATCTGCAGATATCAACCATTTTGTTTCAAAATCAGTGTGCCCACCTTTGTGTGTAGTAACCATGAGAAAACATGGAGCTGTAACCGAGGGCAAGAAGCTTCAACACTAGCAAGTGATAACCCCCTTCAAACATGTCATCCCTTCAAAGCACAAGCATCCCCATAGTTCAGGAAGGGATAACAAGATTAAAGGCAGCTTTTTCATTGGCATTATCAGGTTGTCTCACTTCTTTTGTTTGAATGAACTCTTTTTGGAAAGCTTTTGTTTTCTCAATCTTAATAGTTACATCCAGATGAGAGGAGTAAGGAAGGAATGCATCACCACAGCCCTCAACTACACAACTGATTGATCTGTCCCTGCTCCTAACTCTAGACTGTTGCAGCCACCTCTGCACAATGCCTGGCCAAATTCAGGTGTAAGTTTCTTGTGGATCATTCCCAAAAGATAGTGTGGGCAGGAATGTGTGAGGTTTAATTCCCTTTGCCCTGCACAGTCGTCCAATATGATCTATACACCCTAAAACTTCTTCAACTGTTCAAACCATACTACAGAGCAGGCTGCGAGTGCTCTTGGCATTGTGTTGTAAGAATGCTCTGGCAGACTGCAACATGTACCTTGCAGTCTTAAAGATACTGAACTGAAACACATAAAATAATAGTTCTTATTATTACCTTGGAACCCCATGGGGAGAGCCAGGGTGAAAATGTGCAGTGCGGATGTGGGCAGTCTGTTCTAGAAGCTACTTTCCCTACAAAGCACAGATGCAAACCAGTTCATGCCTGACAGCCCCACATCCAGAAATTGGTCCCTCATCTGTTCAAATCTGCTACAGCTACTATCTGCACAGGAACTTTTTTATGTCAAAAAAAGAGACTGCTATCAGAAAAAAACCTTCTTTGAAAAAAAAACAATAATTTTCCCGTGATAAAGAAATAATCCAAATAACTCCTTCACAGAAATTCTTTTAAGACTGAAACTAGAGTTTGACAGTGACTCACGAGAATGTATTTTGACATTTATGAAAACATTAAGCATTTATCTCTCGATGCATTTTAGGGATATAAGCATTCTCCTAAACAAAGGTAAAAGTCTATTATTTATATACATGAATGTATTTTTATATAGGAAAGCTGCAGTTCTCTTTTAAATCGGAGCATTAAAATGCCTAGATTAGAAGAATAAAAAATATTTAAGCCATTCAAAACATCATGGAAGTCAGGAATCGTTGCCAGTTTTAGATGAAGAACCAAGGTGAATATTATTTTCTCAAACACATTCACCAAAGCATCTAATTTACACTGCCCGTGCTCCTTCACATCATTAAGTCCAGCAGTTGCACTTGCATCCTTGCCAGCTTCTTGAGAAAATGCCCCTAGTATGGTCCAGCTTCTCAAACTGGGGACTACAGATTACAGTGAACGATGAAGGGCAGCAGTGAAAGGGTTACCTTTTCCTAAGTTATTCATGACAAGAAGGTAATTTTCTGTACAAAGAAGCCTTGCAATCAGTCATTTATAATTGGACATAAAACCTGAATAAAAGACAGTCATGGTTAAGGTTTTCTCTCATACATTATGGATTTCTTATTCTTTTTCTTTCACCAGTTTCTTGTAATGCTGTTCTGAGTTTGCATCATAAAACTGTGGTGGTGTTCAGTGTTGACTTGACTGGCATTTTACTCTAAGTGTGCCCATTTTTCTGTCCCGTTGGATTCAGAAAATGAGTTCAGAAAGAATGGTACTGGGTGAGCCAGGTTGGCTGTGCTGCTTGACATTCATTGCTCATGCGTTGCAACGCCCTGAGACCTCCCCCTGTTATAAGTCTCAGGCCCTCAGGACACCTCTACAAGACTCTGCTTCACCCGTGCATTTGCTGTCATCTGTGTTGCTTCTGATGATGCATATAATTTCTTAAATAAATCTAACAGGGAATTTGTAATTTGAATAATGTAAGAATAAAACTCTGCAGGGTAGGATTTGCACAGAGTTTTTTTTTATGGAAATATCTGTAAGTGTTTAAGACTTCAAACACTCGCATATTTTAGGTTACCATTTTTTTTCACTTAATCAATATTCTCTGCTGGACTATTTAGAGATCATCTACAAGCATCTTTGTTTACAGAGCAAGTTAATTAATACAATCAATACAGCAGGGCATAGGGGTGAGACTTTTTTATGTGCTCCAAACACATACAAGATTCTGCTGGTATCAAATGGTGTGACATGGTTGAAAACCAAGGCAAGTTTCTTGACAAAATAGTTAAGGTTCATGAACCTTCCATACAAACCTCCAGCAGATTTTCAGTGACCTTGAGCTGATGTACTATTTCCCTTAAAGCAATGTGAAAACAGTTACACTGAATCCCTTCAAACTATAACTATGTGAATAAAAGTTCACCTGCAGTTAAGAATATTCCAGGTTAACGTAAAAAACCCACACATAAGAAAGAGTAGATTTGCCAATCCTATCCCCTCCTACCCCAAGCCCTCTTTTATCTCAATTCCATGTATTTCAATAACAGCAATAAAAACTTGGAAAGAAAAGCCCTGATGAACATGGAAACTTTGACACTCTCTGTACATCTAGATCATGCACAAACCCTTGGTTCAAATGGCCCCTGAAGGCTGTGGAGTAAGGATTTAAACACTGGTTTTCTGCTTCCCAGCCAGGTGCCCTAGTTCCCCAGCTACAGTTTACACTGGAGCAGGACACTTAATTTGTCTTATCAAAGTTGCTCCAAGATGAAGCTGGGAAAAACAGGTGTAGTAATGAGTGTGCTGCATGACAGTCAGCACACCCAATTAGGAGACTGATATCTTGATTACAGCCCCCTGTTCCACTGACTAATCATTTACAGATACTTAGAGCAATTGGTAAACAAACAAAGAAATAAAATAATGATACTAGGGGAATTCGCAGTGAGTATTTATAGCTCAGTCTGACACTGCTAACAAAACTAGAGAAAACAATATTGATCGCCGATTCATTCAGGGCTTTATTCCATACACCAAACACCGTGAACTCGCTAATGGCAATTTTCTTAAAGCACTTTGCCACTTGCTGCAGTGCATCTTATTTGTAGTGTGATGGTAACACATACTGGATACACACTTAGTTGATTAGTATATGTTGGAAATGCAGGCTTGCACTTCTCCTGCCTCTCTGAAGGTGCCTCATATTGGTACCTGTTCAGTAACCGTTGGAGACCATGGTGAAGTGCAGAAAAATGCTCTGCTCCAAGGAAACTGACTGTGTGAGCATCCTTCAGTTCCAACAATGCTACTTGACAGGCCAGTAACACCTCTTAGGATTTCAAGCCAAACAATCTCATTAGCTTCTCTGACAGAAATTATCAGCGGTAACATTTCTCTCAGCTTCACAATACAATGAAGGTGGGAGGCCTCCAGAATGGTCCAAGAAACATTCTCTTTAAAGAGGCACAGGCAAAGACCCCACGGGAGTAATGCTGGCTCTAAAAGCTTCCTCAATATGCAAAAAAGGAGAAGTATTTCCATAATGCTGCAGGCAATACTGGTCTCTACAGTTCAGGGAAATTCACTTTGAAGAATATGAATTGTAGGCAGCCATCTAAAGCCACATATAAAAACATCTGACACAAGTCTGGGGTGCAAACCCCATTTTTCTTTTAAACTAAGAAAGCTCAACACTGTTTTAGCTGAGCATACAGAAAAACAAGACAAATGAGGTGTTGATACTTGAAAACTCAGTAAATACCTTCATTTGTTTACTGATAAAACAAAATGACACCTAAAAGACAACTCCATTATCATTTGCTGAGGATGTGGAAATCAATTTTTTTTTTAGTGTTTTCCCCAATGTGAATAAAGCTTTACCTGCTCCTGTCCTTATCTGTTATAAAGGACTTTCATCTGCAGTGAGGGCAACACAAGGAACGGCTCCCTTGCAGTTTGTGGTACTTGCTATCATTGAAACCTCTCATGAGAATCCTTTATAAAACTAGAAAGTGAGCCAAGGGAGCTCATAATAAATACAGAATAGCAAAGCCCTTTCATAAATGGATGAATGAATAAGTGACAAACTTGTTACAGTAAATACAAAATATTTGAATACTGAATGCTTACCCTGAAAGCAATTCCAACAGAAATGTTTTATTTTACTACCACAGGTCATACTGAATCTCAAGTAATCAGAAAGAGGCTAACAGTGTGGGAAACTGGAACCACTTTTTACAGATCCTCACAGATGTCTAGATACCGTCTTACGGTAATTGTAAAACCAAGATTTTTTTTTTTCTTTTTTTTTTTTTGATTGACTGCTTTTCAAGTTGTGAGTGGGCATTTCTTAAGTAATCCCAAAATGATTTTTGAGATGGTGATGCACTGGTTAGAATCCTGCTCAATTAATGTCTGATTTCAGTGCACTAAAACGACAAATGTTTGGTCTGATGACTTTTAGTTGTACAGGGAATTACTAGGTGTTCCCCCACAGTATCTGAATTATTGAATTCTGTTTATCTAGAAAGAAACAGTATGGGTTCAGACTGTATTGTTTCGCCACCAATAATCATAATGAGAAAAAGGAGTTAAACTAAGCAAAATATTTGTCTTTGAACTAAAAGCCATGTAAACCAAATACTGTCCATGCTCCCTCATCATGCAGCCCCCTACTCAGCAGCCACTCCAAGCACACGATGAGAGGCACACACAGACCCACAGAGCACACAATGGGAGAGAACACTCAGATACAACCCCATCAAGAAATACTTATGTTTCCCACAGGAGTATCTCAAGCCCTGACTTTTCTAAATAGGAGAACACTCTATCCTTTGCCTAATCACCGCTGTTAGAATGTTTTAGCAGAAATAAAGATGTTTGAATTGGTCTAAAACCCTTTTGATGGTGCTACAGGCAGGATGCCCTACCTGTTACTGAGGGTCTCTGAGGCCCCAGGAGGGCAAGAAGCCCTAAAGGCTAGCAGCACTGAAGGCTAATTTTATTGTCATCAGAACCCGAAAGCAGCTGGCTTTCCCAGGGAAATAATAAGCCTTTTCTTGCATTTAATATTTAAAATGTGATTTAAATGTTAATAATTAATGCCACACTACTTTTAATTTCTATCGCTGAAAGCATACGCTGCAGTCTATTCCATTTCCAGTGGGAAGAAAACTGTGGGCCCTGTAGTCTTTTGTTATTAAAGCATTACAGTAGCAGTATGAGTCTGTACAAATGCTAATTTGTCATAATTTTCTTGTAGGATAATATTTACAGTATTTCTGAGTCTATGTATGTGATCAGCATTTTGTACCCACTTGACAATTTTATCTGAACAGCTGCTTTCATGGTTTATGTTCACAAAGGCCTGGTTCTTTCAGTGCTGATACGGCATGAAGACTGATACAGCCGCAGCCCACTGCTGGTCTTATGGACCCATCACATTTACTGTTCACAGTCACCCTGGCAACTTCCACAATATTTTGTCTTTATGACAGACACACCATAGCAACTCAGAGTGTAAGAAAGCCTTTGGGCAGGCCAAGAGGGCCAAGATCTTTAGTTAATGATGGTCACCGCTGGTTTTTTTTTTTTAAACCCAACACTTTGAGAGTATCAAAGCAGTATCCTAGAAAAGTAGTACATGAGAGGAAGGAAGGGGAAGGAAGAGAAATCATTAAAAAGCAAGTCATAAAGAGCCACGGGAAAGAGCTCTACTGCATCACGCACTGGCTTTCCCTGCTCCTTCCCTCTTCTGAAATCCAACGGAGCTGAAAACAGTTTGCACATCCACTAGAGGAACAGAGAAGTTGACACAGGAAAAAAATAAAGGCAGAAAAACAACCTGCACAGATAAAGCTACCAGAGAAAAATTATTTTAAAAACTTAGAGCTTTCAGAAACACTTAGCTATTTTAATATAGCATAAAAGAAACTGGCAAAATACATTTCAAAGAGCATAAAAGAGAAAAAAGAACAACTCATCTAGCACTATCATAAAAAGTGAAACAAAAATGTTCATTCTAACTCCCAAATTTATACTTTTACAAAAGAGACATGAAAGAACACAGTCACGTGGATTTTAGAATAAGCTATTTCAGTGTATATATAATGTATTTGAAAATGAGTGTCTCTGCAACTACAAGGGATGGAACACGGGAGCTGCCTGAAAGCCACCCGGCCTATTTCCCTGCTTTGTGACTGGACCGATAACAACCAAAATGACTTCTAGGGAATGGTTGTCTATCCTGTTCCTAAAAATATTGATGAAGACTTTTTCTCAGGGAGGAAGTAATGAATATCTCACCCACTCCTTAGTAAGCCTATTCCGGTGTTATATTACTCTTTGTCTCTCAAAGTTTCTTCCCAATGTCAAACTTGTATTGTGTTTGCTGTGCTTTAAGCCCTTGATCAGTAATCTGACATAGCGTGGGCACTGACAACAGATTATATCATTGAAGAGTTAGCTTTTCCATACTTGATGGTTTGTAACTGCTTTCTCAGTCCAATCCTGACTAAACAAGCCACTCTTCTGAACTTGTTGCTGTTCTATTCATTCTCTTTCATTTTGTCAAAATTCCCCATTAAAAAAATTAACCTATACCAATGGCCAGAAAACACCAGAATACTTGGAAAAATACTGGAAGTAAGCATCAGCAAAAAGTCTGTTCAGGGGTGCAGGCAACTGCAGAAAACATGTATTCCCAACACTGCATTCATCAAGCAGGTAAAGCAATGCTTCACAACATGAGTTGGAGCAAAAATCTGATCAGCTTCCCAAAGCTTCGCCAAGATTGCAAACTTGTTGTGAAACCAGCTAGCATGTAACATGGGAGCCTCTGTGCCACTTCAAGAGACCGTGCCAGCTGACAGGGGGAAGATGAAGGGTTCCCTCCTACATTCTGAGAACTTCACTGCAGACACACCAGCAACACAGCATCAGACATAAACCTTGTTCTGGCTAATTGATTATCTTTTTGCTGGAAATGACATGGGGGTTGACTGGTGGTTTATTTCCTGTCATTTGTATTTCAGAACACAGCCTTTAAACAAATCACCCTCCTCACACATCCAGCAAGGCAGAGGGAGTGCCAAAATAAGGTGTGGGAAAGCAGTTTCACAGCATTATTAAACAGAGCATGTAACCCTTCAAGACTGCTTTGTATGCAACTACATCGCACACCATAGGACAAATCAGTAATTCCCATCTCTAAGAAGAAATGTATCTCTAACCCAACATTTACCTCAATAAAGGATAATACTGCAACTACACAACTGTGAAGTCAGCATGCCATAAATCACTACTAGAGCTTTCCCTTTCAAAGAGAAATAATATTTTTTCTATAAACTAAGAGAAATACAGACTTAATGGATGAATCATACTTATCTGTTGACTTAAAATAATTTCTAGTATGTCAGAGATCCTAGAAGGAAAATCTGACACCATATGCTGTACAGAATCATTTAATATTGACAGAAGGCTTGAAGTGTTTATGTTTGAGTAAAAGATGAGAAGGTTCGTTGAATTATCTGAAGTCAGATGTAACACTCAACCTTGTTAAGGGTTTTGAAGTTCTCTGCACGCTGAGGAAGACACTTTCATCTGCAGCCTCTTGCTCAGTGGAAATAACTAGAAGAAGCTTAAACTAATTACCAGAGGTGAGCTTGGATCTCTGCTCCAGGTATAACCTTATGCCCCTTCTACCACTGCTTGTAAGTTATGCCTCACTTCTGACACCAACGAGAGGTGTTCTGGACTCACTGCCTTTGCATGATAAGACTGACAAAGCCACAGGGAAACTTGCATTTTTGGAACACCATGGGTTGGAGTAAAAAGCTTTCCCAAGTATCAGCAGTAGCCTTCTATTCAATGTAATTTAACAGCAAAATCCACAAAGCTTTTCTACGTAGTCTCCAGCTTGTGAAAATTCAGTATATAAATGAGTATAAAATGCCACCCACTTCTTGTGTGGCAGAATAATACAGACATGGAGTTTGAAAGGAAAAATTCATAGTCAAGTTTGTCCCCAGTGTTCAGATACCTGTCATGGCACTTGAAGTTAACAGCCTAGTTCCCATTTTTTGGTTCAGCACATCATCTATACCACCCAACCTGAGACAGGCACACAAGAAGATATAGGATGGAAATATGAGGTTTAACTACCCAACCTCTCTTTGGAAAGAAAGGCACCATCATGACAAACACAGGTATGAAGGGGAACTTGCCTTCTACAGTAACTTACAGAGCACGACCCTGAGAGGAATAACAAAGAAACATTCCAGCATTATACAGCTCCAATTCAATGCAATTTGGAGCATTATGGCAGACTTTATTCTTGTCAAAATTATTAAGCATTAAACCTGTATATCAGTCAGGCCAGTTTCAGCACTAAAATATTGCCTTGGGCAACTTTCTCACACAAGGAAAGGAACAAGCTCATCTAGCACTGGCTTTTATAGCTAGTGAAATGAAACAAGAAATGGGGGCAGGAGAAAAAAAGCAAACAAAAACCAAATTTTCAGGTATCCTGTAGGTCAAAAGGGCTGTGCAGAATTGGTCTGTGTACTGAAATGAGTCCTCTCTAAAGTCACAGGTAAGAATTAGCCACACAGTGGGGGTGGGAAATACATGAAGAAATGTGGTCTTTAATGCATGAATAAATATGCCACCCTAGATGCTGCAGATATATACACCACAATCTTATTATGGCAAAGAATAAAACCAAATGCATCAAAAGACCTTAGAAAAGTCAAGTCTGAAGAGGACCCAAAGACTGAATGTAAAGATTGCCCCAGAGAGTCCTCACAGAAGGAAGTAAATGCTGACTACATACAAAATAGGTGGTACTTTAGGAATGCTTTCTCGGGTAAAATTGCAGGTTGGTGACTCTGCTTACTCCGTGTGGAGGAAGAGATGTGTTTAGACTCTTTATAAAAGGTCTCCTTCTTTTTCCTCTTCCTTCTCTTCCAAGAAGGACTCTGCCCATTCTGCCTTCAATCCCGATCCATGTGTTCCTGAACCCAGTACCAGAACCCAGCTCCTGAACCCAATTCCTGTCTGCTGCTGAGTCCAGTCTGGGACCTCCCCAGTGCCTGCCCCCCAGCATCAGTGGTGACAGTGACGTAACTGCCCTCGGGGGAGCTCGATACTAGTTTTCTGTATGTTTGCATATGTTCCATTTTATTATTTTCACTTTCATTAAAGGTGTTTTAGTTTTCTTTTCTAATCCATAACTCTCTCTCCCTTACTCCCTTTCTCATCTCCTTTGGGGAAGGAGGGGGTTTAACAGAGAGCATCTGTTATAGGTCTAGCGACTGCCCCGACCCTAAACCATGACAGATGTTAGGCCAGACTCAGAACAGAATATTCTCTTGACTCAGCAGGTTTGGCACCTCGGCACAGGCACCTTGCACTGCATTGGAGCATTACAGCTCCCAAGGCCAACAGTATGGGGAGTGCTATTGCTCAGAGATTTTTGTGTGCATGAACACTCAGTGTTTGCATAACAAATGGCTCCTTCCTCTCTCTGACACAACCCTGTAGTAATGATCTATGCCTTAATTTTTTGTCACCTGAGCATCTTCTTTCTCACTTCCTCCTTTGACACACAGTTATTTCTGGTGTAGCCATAGTCATACCCACAGAACAAGACAGGCTCAGTGGCATCCACAAAATCATCACACAGATTTAAAATAATTTAACTTGTGCAATGGTGCATGGACCTGTTTGGTGATTTATGATAACCACATATCATAAGTGATGATCTACCAAGTTCTGTGGCCACATTCTTTTGGAACACGGAAACATAATTTCTCTGTATTTTCTTGCTAGGATATCAATCACAAGCAATGATTTCACCGGGGATGTTTCAAGTTACCTGACCTGAAAGACAGTATTTCTATATGTTGCCATGATCATAACACCTGAGAATCTCAGAAAAAAATATAATGAACAGTCTCTGAAGTATACTCTTTATCTTAAAGACAGAGATCTCGGTTACAGAGAGCTTAAGGGTGGATTTAATTTCACTGAATACTACCATGTAAGAGCCAGCCAATCATTAAAGCTTTTTAAAAAGCTAATGAAGGAAATGGACTTCCAAAGTTCACTTAATTATATTCCAAAATGCTGGACAGAGGTAGGATGAACTACTTGCTGGAAGTCAATCAGTCTATCCTTTGTATGATCACTCAGAAGGCCTAAATTCAAGTTTAGGCTTCATTCCTTTCTTCTGCATACTTAGACTACAATCGTCCACCTATTTCAGGACATCTGAGCTGACTTTTCCACATATGAAGCACATGGAAAACATTCTACCTTCCGCCAGGAAAGCCTGCAGTCGTATGCAGGTACCTCAAAGGGAGAGGACCTCTGCTGATCACAATCCAGCTTACAAAATTTTCTGTTAAAGCCCTTAGGACGAAAATTGTACATGAAGAAAATTGTAAGGTGCTGCATGACTTGCATTTTTAAAGGGTTCCACTTTTTCCCACTGGATAAATGGATGACTTGGCTACTTAGCAAACATGCAGGTGTCAGCCTGACTACCAGGTATTCTGTGGTGTGTCAGCAGCTGTCAGGATGCTTAATGTTGACATGATCTACGCGTGACAGCTTCAACAGTGAAATGTTACCTGGGGAAGGAGACACCATGTACATCTGTTCATCAGTCCTGCTGAACAACAGGAAGCCTCAGAAACGGTGATGGAACTCAAGAATAACCTGAGTGCACAACACAGGCTGGTTCTGGATTTCCAAACTCTCATCAGACTCAACAGATTCGGCACCATGTCCAGTATGGAAGAATGCAAAGCACAGAAAAGCTCATGCACAGGTATTTTATCAAAGTTGGAGCTTTTTCTCACACCTTCCACTTTAGCAGTGCAGTGTCATCCTCAGCTGCAGTTTGTTGATAAGTATACTATTCAAAAGTTTACCAGTTTTCTTTCTATTAAATCACAGTCCTCCCTGTCTCTCTTTGTTCCCCTTGATTCTTTTTGTTCATCATGTTTTTTCCAGTTGTAGCTCTCCAAATTTGCATAATAAATTTTCTCTCACTCCTACTCTTTTTCTAGAAACTTTTCTGCCCTTATTAATACATAACAATGAAACAATGACACGCCTCAACCTTTGGAAAGTGAATTTAAAACATTCTGTGCAAGTCAGAAAATTTAGCTCCCTCGTGTACTTAAAAGCTTGAACTTAGAGGCCCCTCTGTGTGTGAGAGGCAGACATATCTGTTAAATATGTTTTTCCGGTAACTATAGGCTTAGTTACTATCATACCATGTAATTAGGAAATGGATAAGCTAGAAGACATTTGCAGAGTAAGGTACTTGTTTATTAATTTGTCCATCTCACACATGCATCTAAATGTAATGGGGATTTGAATCATCGGCTAGCAGCAAGTATTCTGCATAAGAACTGTTCGTCCTTCCCCTATCATACCTCACTACCTGCCACATCTTTCTATTGCCTTTTCCTCTGAACTAGGCTGCAGACCAAAGTGTACAGATAACTTTTGGCACTACTTTCTAGACAATTTTCAGAGGCTCCAATCCATTTTGGCAATCCATTTTCCAAAGAAACCCTATCTCCTGCTCCTCAGAGGACATCTCCCAAAAGTTTTGGCTTCATGATGCCAACATAACTCAGATGCTGAAGGGAAAGGGAGGAAGAGTGGCCAGAGATACGTTCATCCTTCATTAGCACTGTGGAGTTTTGTGATAACCTGGAATGTGAAGGGTTTAACTGCGTGCATTAACTAACCAGAGAGAAGTGAAGCTGTCATGGATTGACCGCTGTCTGAAATTCACGTTGCTGTTGTCAATTGCTTTCTCTCTTATAGAAATGAAGATCAGAGAATAAAGGTCTATTAAAAATAGATGAGGAGAGTTATGCAATCTCTGATGAGAAATCAAAAGGAAGACTGTGTTCATGCTTTCTGTTTATACATGTAAAGTATGACTCAACACATTTAATCTTGCTTTTGTAACAGTCAACAATATTTTGATTGGCAATTAGATGAGGTTGTATTAAATACATGCACTGGAATATTAAGTCTTTAATTGGAAGTCTTCCATAAAAGGACATTTTTAATGTTCCCTCCCTTATAGATTGAATTTTTATCAGCTAAAGCAAATAACACACAGCTGAATGGAATTAGAGTGCTGCTCAGGAAGAAAATCTAACCTGAAACAGCTTTTCAGAGAGCTTAAGCAATGTCTTGCCATCAACTGACTGAAACCAATGGAACACAGTTTACAAACTTTTACATTGACTTTTTTGCATCTCTCTTTACACTGCACAAGTTACAAACATCTCCAGACACCCTGGCATTTTCTTAAACCCAAATGACAAAACACATGATCGACAAAGAAACAACTGCAATGGCAGCGTTCCTCCTTTACTCCACTGAAACACCAAGTTCAGGGACAAAAAAATCAGGATTTGCAACACTCACAATGCTCAGGTTTGTATTATTTCCTGGACTGTGTTGAAAGCTGAATCTTAGAGATGTATCCTGCACAAAAATGTCTCAGTCCCTATGTCCAGCATTAAAAGGAAATTTTCTGCCTGCTGATTTCAGGTTTTTTGCTAGGAAAAAAACAATATTTGAAGTATCCACACCAAAGCTATGTAGAGCTTTAAAAAACATATGTTGAATTATATCTTGAAGTGATTAAGTAGTATGCTCTGTGGCCTTTACTCTGGACCAGGATTAATCTATTAATCCAGTTCTGGAGTGGCTGGCTGCAATATGAGGCACCTCTACATTTTGTACTTAGAATAGATTTCCCAGTGAGGTTTGCAACATATCTGTATTAAACCACATTCCATAGGTAAACTATTTATTCTTCATAGTTGGCTGTCACAGTACTCCAATCATAACTAGATAGAGATCAATTTAGTAAATGGAGGATGTCATAGAAAGAATACAAACTTTGATAATGTAAATTTTAAGGCTGACGGTGGCACACTGATAGTTTCACAACCCTAGAAGTGTACGATCAGGATTTATCAAAACCAAAACCTTACACATGATGGGTTTTGTCTCTGTTTTCTCGTATAAATCTGTAGGAAACAGCGAAGTCAAACTCTTTACAATACTTAATGCACCTCAATATGAAAAGAAGGTAAAGAAGAAAGCAATAAACAATGAGCAAGACCTTCTGCATACATTTTGTGTACCTAATCAAAGGAGGATGGCAAACTGACAGCTATCACATCTACTACTCTAAAGGCAACTGCCAGCCCTTGAGACCTCTGCAGTTCTGATGACAAGAAACTGGATAGAAGCACCATGAACAGATCACTTTATACTTGCACTACCTCTTTCTCTCTTTATTTAAGGCACTTCAGAGGAGATAGAGTCTGAGTTAAATCAAATACACCCAGCTCTATAGAGCTTGGAAGAAATGAAAAGTCATTCTCTATTGGTCTGCTCCCTTCTATATACATTACATTCACTTGAAAATTGCAAAGGAATAAAAAATTACAAGAACAGATGATGTGAATTAAATCCCATTGTATTACAAGAACAAGGCTAATTCTTTTTCAGATCAATGCTATCACCTACACACAGAGAAAAGGCACTCCCAGCACATACTGGGACATACTCAAATTTTCCAGGAGTGTTTTGTCTGACAGATACATTATAATTCAATGAATCCAAATTCCCTACAAGGCCCCTAAGTGATAAGAAATCTTAGTCCCATACAGCAGCCACAACTTTTCAAAGAATTTTCAAGCTTTTTCCACAAACTGCATTTCTTACACTTTTTGGATGATGGCATAGTGCATGGGAGATGTAGATATTCATCAGGTGGTGTTCAACCTGAAGTGCAATTTTCCCCCACAGATAACATCTATGAAAACTATGTAGGCTTTGGGGGACTTCACACACACACCCCCCTTAAAGAGTCAAGATAAACTGTGTTCTGTCACAGCTGGTAGCTGAGTCCCAGCAGGTCTCTTATCTGCACGTAGTGTGACTATTTTTAAGCCGACAATGAATCACCAGCAAGAGGACAAGACAATACTCTGAAGCACACATTCTAGGTAGTTGAACTATAGAACAATCTCTTTTCAGTAATTTGGTTATTTCTGGAAGAAATGAACCACATGAGTAGCAGGTGCATATGCTAATAGAACGACTTTGTGTTTTAATTAAGCAGTGTTTCCCTACAGAGTAATTACATATGTTGTTTACTCACAACTTTTTTAAAGACTATTAAAAAACCCTGTAATCACTTTCTTTCCCAGGCTACAAATACAAGATCTCAAGAACTTTAAAAAAAAAAAAAAGTAGCAAACACATTTAGTAGATCCTATACATATACAAAATAAACACTTGCTAGGTACAATTTCATAAAGGAGCTTCTATAACAGATGGTGTTATCTGAACTCCCATCAAAAACTGTTTTGTCTCAGATAATGCCACTGATTCTACTGAGTGTAATGTGTGATGAGAAATTTTACATTGACTACTATGGCCATCAGAAAACTAATCTAACCCAGTAGATATTGTAACGTACTATTGGAAATAGGAACTACTGAGCCTAAAGAAGAAAAGAAGCTAGATTTAATGAGACATCGACTTCCTAAGCTTAAGCAACAAATACAGAATTTCCTCAAAGGATTTACAACCTCTAGACCCTCTGACTACCTTGCATCACTCTAAATGTGGTCTAAGACAAGATCTCCTGCTGCACAACTGGCCTCACTTCTGGCCTGAGTCGTCCCTCATGTCCTCCCCCGCTCCCAGCTACAGCTCCTACTGCTATTTTTCAGAGATTAATCAATTATTCTGTACTATTCAGTACTAGTTTCTGGTAGGGAAAAACATTATTACGTTAGCAATATTAAGTTAATATTTCAGAACTGAGAATAGTAATGCAGTCAAAATACACTTGCTATTTCTTTATGTATATTCACAGATTTATTACTGGGCTTTGCCTATTCACTCCAGCTGAAGAGAGAGACTTTTGGGGGAAACAAGTTAATTTGCAGGCAGTAGAAACCCTCAGACCTGAAGGTGATTCAGCCAAATGTAACACTGACAACTAGAAACACAGACACAAATAGCCAAATTCAGAAACACTACGTGTGGGTGCAACTCCGTTAAGGTCTCTTCTCCAAACTGTGCTCAGACACCATTTCTGAGCTTCCTCCAAAGAACTCTCTTGGCATGAAAGACTGATATAAGTCCTGCCTTTGGAAAAGAAACTTGTTTCACGCTTAAAAAGAATAACGCACAGTAAGTGATGTTTAACAGAAAGAATTTTAGGCAGGTTTTTTACATCCTTCTTCTTGCAAAATTATACAAATTCAGGTTCTGTTGCATCTCTCTTAAATGTAACTCCACTAGAGAGACATATTTCCCAGAAAACAAAGATGCAAAGTCATCCTTATACTACAGGAGAGATGTGTCAAGTATATGTCACATAGCTATTAAATTGAAAAATGGAACTCGCAGGAAAATCTAAGCTGTTTTTGAGAGCTAAAAGCCTCATTTTCACTTGCTTCTCTTGTGCAGGCATAACTTGCTTGTAATATCTCATAAAGGATTTATTTTTTTTTTTCCCAAGGTTCTCCCTGTCCATTGTCCATGTCAGGTTTGTGATTTTCTGTCAGTGTAGCACTTCTGTTGCATCCTGGAAAAGCTATTTCAGCAGCTTTCTCACAAATGAGGAGCCTATATAAATCAGGGTTTGTAAAGAACAGTTAGCAAATACAGCTTACAGTCCAGATGCTGGTCTGTCTGTAATCTTAAAAATAATTTTTAAAAAATCATGTATTCAAAGTACCTAGTTTGTCTGGAAACAACCATAGATCAGGAAAGCAGACCAAGATCTCTCCCTCAAAGAAAAGGGTTTGTTGTAGAAGCACACTTATAAAAAAACATCTAGTTTGAATCTATCTCACCCAGTTACTTTCCCAGTTCCTCGAACTAACAAAATAGCCAACAAGAAAACCTACTGTGAGAGAGAATAGTAATTATATTGGCAGGAATTGGCACAGTATGTATTTTTGCTAGAATTAATCAGAGCCCTGATGAAGTCTTGCCGTACCTACACAAATGTTAATGCATTTGAAATCTGTATGTGCTTTATTGCTTTGTAACATCAGTGACTATTGCTTGTGGTTTACTTGCTCTGTGTATTTGAATCTTAAACCAGATTACTCAAAATACAGGAGATGTTAATACTAAACCTTTTGAAATCACAATGAACTTCACAGGAGGCTTTTAGTCCAAGAAGTCTACAAATAAACAGCAGGGAGGAAAAACCACCACTTCAGAAAGTAATATTAGAAAGACACTAACAATCACAATACACTATTCAGAACACTAGCAAAACATAAGATACACCATGCAGAATAACTACGACCAAATATCTGTGGTCCAACTGTGTAAGAGATGGAATAGGAGTTTGAGAAGAGTATTACTTTTAGGTTTATTATATGCTTTATCAGTAAACATCAAGCAAAACTGCTTGAATATTATCTCATGTTCCTCTCTTCTCTTCTTCTTTTTCTACTTGACACTCATATATTTTTACAGCTAATTCTCCTGTCAATGCTTCTCAAAATTTCAGATTTGAACCCAATAACTTTATAAATTTTATAAATTAAGTGATCCTCATACTCCACGATCAATACCGAGTGCCAAAAGATGCAGAATATTCATCAAGAGGAAGCCAGGCACCACACAGAATATCTCAGAAAACGTACTCGTCAAGTAATGAATTTTGCCTACCATCAATTATTGCTCTACATGAGCTCTACAATCTAGTAATATAGAAGATTTAACAGAATTGCAGGAAGAACTCCTTTTTGTCTTTATAATCTCCAACTGAGGACAGCTAAATTACTTCCTTTTGCTCTGAAAGCTGGTATGTGAAAAACAAAACACATACCTCTGATTCTAGCTGAAATTAGTTTATTTTCAACAGAAATGTTATTTCTGTTGAATGTGAAATAGGTGAACAAGCATTACACACTTTTGCTTGTGTCTTTCATATTTAGCGTCCCTGAGCAATACCATCAATTCTCAAGGGGATTCAGCTAGATGACATTTGAAGAAATTATATGACACTGACTTTTTTTTCTTCCTAAACTAAGACTAAATTATGTAAGAAAATTAAGATTGTAAAAGTAGGATTTTTGACAAACTGAGAACTTACAGAAATACTCTTATTTTTATGCCTTGAAAAAAACTCCTGTATCAGCTACAAACAACCAAGACATTAAAGAAAATGCCCTTAGAAGGCAATTTTAGCCTTTATTATGGAAGAACTCTCAACTTACTACAGTCTTAATACACACATAGATATGATGAGACATATGAAACAAATATAAATTGAGTTCCAAACAAAAATTCACTGAAGAA
Source organism: Actenoides lindsayi (assembly GCA_025331215.1). Classification (NCBI taxonomy): domain Eukaryota; kingdom Metazoa; phylum Chordata; class Aves; order Coraciiformes; family Alcedinidae; genus Actenoides; species Actenoides lindsayi. The sequence goes on along the minus strand of WTSP01007052.1, from coordinate 43,821 downwards.
GAAACAGAAGAGTGAAGCATGACATTGAATGTGTACCTGAAGGGCTACCTGCTCAGAAAATGCCTCTGTGCAAGATACCTAATATCCGACCTCTGTAAGGTTATCAGGTTTGCTTCCCTATTAGAAAAGAAAGTTGTAAATGTGATAGAACTCACTGTGCACTTGCTGTTGGTGAAAAACACCAAATTCAATCTTCACCCCACCCAGTATTTACTTGGAATATATCTCTGACAAGTTTAGTAGCTATTCCTCCTCCTCTTGTTCCTAAGAAGTTACTTAAGCATTACAAACAGATATATTATTACACATACTGGTGAAAATATTCATAATTTCAATGCTGCACTGCTCAGTAGGAAATTCACTGTGCACAGACTGGGGTTTTATGATCCCCCAAGTCCAAATTTACAAAGCCCAATGATGCCACTAAGAAATACACGAGCTTGCTGATGGCAGATTTTTACTTCATGAAACACAATTCCTTCCTCTTGCTGTTTGGATGACATATGCTACACTGGTTTTGCTGGAAAAAATCATTTCTTGAAGTACACAGGGTTTGTCATACCAACCTTATGGATTTTCTTGCAATCATATTTTGAGAGTATTATCTTATCTGTGCTAAAATAACAGTCAGAATTTATTGGGGGAAGAAGGTCTGAAAAACCTTTCTAGCAGAAATAGATATATTCCAGCTGAAGACCTTTACTATTACTCAGATTTTTGGAATCAGATAGATGCAATTTCATTTACTGAGTGTTTTCCCTGTGTTTTGCTGCAGGATAACATCATGAACAAACCAAAACTGATTTATAATTTAATTCACATGGAAACAAAATGCATTTACAAATCTTACTTTATGATTTGAGTCCAGGTAAATTCAGAAGCCTCAAGACACACTGGTAAGAACTGATTGCTGGGGTATGTGGCAGTATTTGATAATAGAATCTATCACAGGGATTCTTTTGCATAGCTTCTTTTGGCCTTTCTGGTTTTTAAATTTGCAAGAAAACCCAGTGATGAAAAACTCATTTGAGAATATTTTGTCCCTCATCTGAGTTGAAAACAAATGATCTGAGTAAACCTTTGAAACATGGCCTAGCAGAAACACAACTGGCGTTTACCTTTGGCAATACTGCTTCGGGTCACTACATTTACAGCAGGTCACTGACAACAATATTCTCCTGGACTAACTAAGGTGGGCAAACAAAATACCCTTCCAATAAAACTCCCAAGAACAGCTAGGCTCCTTCACAAACCTTTTGGGAACTGCATCAAAGAGAAGGACAACAGGAAATGTGAGAAACGGGGAACAAAAGTCCTTTTCATAGTTCTTTCTTGCTAGCAAACAATACACTACAGGCTGTAAGTTAATGAACATCAGTGGTTGTTCCACCTTGCAGCAGCTTCCCCATTAGATACTTGTGGTGTCTCTGCAATTAGAACAGAAAAGGTAAACAACATTTTCCTCAACCCTCCACTCTGCAGTTAGCATGTCCTTATGAGAGGGATGACCACGGGTTCCATACAGTCTGTTCCATCCTGAAGGATAAGCACACAGAGCCCAACACTCTCAACTCCGGCCTTGGGAAAAGCACTCAGCCAAACCACAGATTTGCTCTACAAGGTGATAGGCTGACATGCCCAGCAAGTCATGGCAGAACAGTTAAATGTCTCCTGCTGATAGTCCTCTGCTGATTATCAGAGAATGCAGACTGCTAGTTTAGAATAACCCTGTAACTTCTAAATGGCTACAGAGAAGTGGCAAAAAAATCACTTACAGTATTAGGGAAGAGAGTCAGTTCAATCCAAAAGCTACACTAGTAGCTAGTAAACACAACCCACAAGAAGGTAAGAGAGAGCAAGTCCAGGAGGAGGAAGAGAGAAGCGAATCAGACCATCAGAAGCAAAAGAGAAGTGGCTGCATGAAGATAGGAAATTACACTGTAACTTGCTGCCATGCAAAAGAAACATCTATTCTAGTATTTGGAGTTGATAAAAGGGAAGTAAATGCAACTGCAGACCTTTGTGGTATTGCTTATTTTCTCTCTCTTCCTCAATATCCAGGACTGGAGCTGGAACACTGCATCCTCCTTCTTCATAACCTATGAGCATCTGGGGAGCAGCTGCAAGGATACAGGGCACTGCTTGCAGGGCTCCACTGGATGCCAACTCACAGAGAGCTGGAAGGACTGAGTGGAAATTGGCAGTACCCAGAGCTGGAGTGGAGAACTGCACCTGATACAAGAGGCCATTGTAACCTACTGTTGAGCTACAGGAGAGATGATTTTCCACGCTGCTGAAAAGCTAGACACTGTAGGAAGCAGACCTCCTGTAACAGTACCTGAGAGCAGGATTCATCTCTGTAATCACCCAGCTTAAGCCAGTCATCCGGAGTCCTGCTGTAATTGATGGAAAGAGATAAATACCACCAGAGGTGATTCAACCCACCAATTTTAGATAATTACCTTAGCATGATATAAGCCATTCTCTGGTGGTGCCTATTCTTTTCTATTGATTATTGAGCCAGCCCAGAGCACTTGCCAAGGCCAGCTGTTACATGATAATTACGTTAGGTGAGATTGAACAAGCAATTACAGAAAACAAACCGGGGACTTGTCTAGTTTAGGAATTGGTCCCAGAGCCTTTTCAGAGATGTACGAGGTATCGCCAAAGATGTCTCTCAAAGATTTCTTCTTGCTGAAATAACTTCCATATTTTCTTTTTCCTTGTAGAAAAGCAGAAGCGTGATCATAGTAAAGGCATTCCTACATACTTCTTCAAAAGATACAGAAACTGAGACAGATGACAGAGGAAACACAGAAAATGTTTATGTACCAACACCTGACACCACACTCCCAGGATGTCTCTGAAAAACTCTTGCAGGGCTTTCCACATTGCTCACCTTTTTTTAGAATCTGCCCTTACAATATGCAATTTGTGTATTTAGTCAGGGAGGATATAAGGAGAGAGAAAAAATACTAGATTCAAGACTTGTAAACAAGCACTTCATGACATGTCAGCCAGTCACTAAATGTTCATGCCTTTGCATTTCTAAAGCTTCAGGTGGTATTTAAGTCATGGCAGAAGCTTTCCATTCTTGAGAGAGGAGTCTTCTGGGGGAGAAGGCTAGTCTCCTCTATCTGAAGTAACAACAAACACAAGAAAACAGCAGAAACATAAAACTGCTGTGTCCATGAACTTAATGTAACAAATACACATAATTTTGTATCTAAAACTGGACCTTTTCCACTTGTGTTTACATTCAGACACGTGCACATACTTGCATATTCTCTGCATAGGTCCTGCAGCAGTTACAACCTAAAGAGTTCAATAACAGAACTGCCACTCAAGGTTGAAAGGGTGATCTTAAGAAGTCACCTTCTCTAGCCAGCCCACTCCTGCAGGTCACTCTGCCCATTATCATTACAGTTTCACTAATTCCAAGCTCTCCTGTTGCAATTTGATCCCAACATTTCCTAGCCTGTCTGCTGCAGACATGCAGAAGAATATTTTGTTACCTCTCCTCTGCAGCAATTCTTCCCTTCCTATCTCCCCTCTATTGACACCCCTTTGTGGGGGGAGAGAAGGTGCCTAGCCAGTGAATTTCTGTCTCTTCACTAATAAAAGAACACTATCCTTAAATACAGATCTTGGGTAGATAATGTCATAATTTATATTGAAGAACTGCTATCCAGTACAGATAAAGTTATTCTGGTATTGAGTAAACCTGTTTTGCCTATATAACTGATAAATGTCAACTAAGTATAGCCTGTAAATGAAGGCCTGTGTAACTTCTTTGGTTGTTTCATTTTCTAATCCAAATTTTAACTAATTATGTTCTTAATTACTCTAGCTCTGCCTCATTGCAGCAACTACTTGCAATGAAGTTGATGCCACAAGAGATGGTCAGTTTTTGATTCAGAGTGAAGCAACTGCTACTTACAAACAACTGCCCAAGGAAGTGAATCATGTATCAAACTCACCAAGCCCACTCAACAGCATTAGTGTTTTCCTATATTCTCCAAAGTTTGTATTAAAACTATGGATATGTCTGTACATGTGTGTGTTGAGCTTGATTAATTAATTCGTGATTTTCAGGTAAGAAGGATAGGTTGTGCAGTGAAACTTCCTGAAGTGTCATCTGGAAATATCACATGGAGTCATTCAAGGCAAGCCATTTTGCTCTCCCACCCTGTGCTCACTTGGTACCAAATGTAATCACTTTCCACTTTTTGTCACACAGCTGTGCCCTGAAATTCAACTCTTTCCTATTGCTGTGAATTCATCTTCCACATGCCTGTATCTAATATATGAGAAATGTAAAACAGTTTTAGTTTTGTTAGGGCCTGTTACAAACACAGGGGCTGAGGCATTATGTTCAGGAAACAAACAAACAAACACAAAAAAACCCAAACCAAA